>JAPHDB010000238.1:0-110143 GCA_030772735.1 Fusarium sp. MBC 181 | reverse complement strand
AGAGCGGACGGGATCCCGAGTTTTCTAATAGGTATGGTCGTATGTGAAATAGTAGTATCAGATTTCCATACATAATGATAAACCAGTCACTACTACTACAAGGGAAAAACTAGCATTCTCCATTAAAACCACCAGCGTCTCGAACTACGGGGCGGCTCACCAGGCTTCAACTTGCAGACATGGCGCCCTGACTCTTGCCAGTCATTGATTGATGAGTTCCAACAAGCTTCAACTACATGAATCTACGTGATACTGCATTACGATCACTCAACAGCATCGCCCAGCAACCAACTGAAGCGAACCATTCATACTTTAATTGCAAGCGTGGCAATCCTATGCCACTGCACGTCTACTCTTATACAAGTCGAAGGTTTCAAATTGAATGGGAGCAACGTAATCTCTTGTCATTGATCTCTTGATCGCGTTGGCGCTGTATTGCGCTCAAACTTTTCGGGCGCCGTGACTAGTGACACATAGATAAAATTGACCACGCTCCTAGACCTATTGAACCCATGAGATGCTGACTGGCTTTCACAAGGTAATGGAACTATCTCCGCCACTAAAGACTAATGACCAACCATGGCTTGGTGGGTAGGATTATATCTGTTGCCCTGCGGCTTTGCAGAATCGATTATTTGCCGCAACTCCGCTTTATCTTCCTCACTCAACTCAATATCTCTAGATGCAAAATTCTGCTCCAATCGCTCAGGTTTTGTTGTTCCCGGAATAGCAATAAATCCCTGCGCTGCTACCCATGCAAGTGCAATCTGGGTCAATGTAACGCCTTTTCGGACTGCAAGCTTCTTCATCTCCTCAATGATCTTCTTGTTATAATAGAAGTTGTCGCCTTGGAATTTCGGGGCTATGAGAAATTAGTGTCATAATCACATTAGCTAGGTCTGACGAGATACATACATCCGCGACGAAAATCGTTGGCAGAGAACTCTTCCGGACTCTGGTAAGGGAAATCATCAACTAGCCAGCCATGACCAAGGGGGCTATAGGCAACGTATGTAATGCCCAATTCTCTAGCAGTGTCGACGAGGCCGTCAGTTTCGTGTAGTGTTTCAAACGCAGAGTACTCGGCCTGGAGGGCATCGATCTTGGTAACTACAGCAGGTTAGTCGATAGCGTGCAAGAATGGGAAAATTTATATTTACTAGAGTTGGCCTTTCTAAGAGTTGCAGGGGAGCACTCTGACAAGCCGATGTATTTGGTTTTGTTTTGCTTGCGAATTTCATCAAGGGCACCAATTGACTCCTCAAGGGGGGTTTCTGTATCGCAGGTGATTAATCTTTTGATGGTAAACGCAAGTTACCTAAACTCACTTGGGTCGATGCGATGGAGATAATAGAGGTCAGGAGTAAAGCCGAGCCTCTCAATTGTGCCATCGATGTATGCCTTGATGTGAGATGCAGAGTTTGTAACTGAGCCGTCACCAAAACAATCAATACCGCACTTAGAAGCGACTAAGGTCATTAGAATTGATGTCCGAGACGCTGTTTGACTACTTACTAAATACTTTATCGCGAACCTGATGCTTGCGAATAAAGTCTCCTAAAAGCTTTTCATTAACGCCGGCCTGGTAAACGACCTAGATTTCGGTATGTCAGTATCCCAGGTCTAATAATCAAACAATGTTAAAGGATTCAAACGTACAGCAGTATCCCAGAAGGTACAGCCAAGCTCAATCGCTTTCAGCAGAACTGGTTCAGCTTCTTCGAGACTCAGGTTGTTTCCTAGACCAAAACTGATCCCCATGGCTCCAAAGCCAGGTGAAGGCACCACGGTATCGGCGAAAGGGAGATTCTTTACCATCTTGAAATTGACAAATGTCTGAACAGAAGGTAAAATGCAACCTGAAAAGAAGTGTGTAGTTCTCGGTCTGAGTCTGAGAACAAGCATTGAAGTCAGTGATCATTTTATAAATTTCAAGTTCTATGTAAAGGGCTCTGCTCTGTGCCATTGTGACATAGACCCGCCCTTTAACTCCGCACCTTAACTCCGCCATCTGAGGTGAAAACAACGGGGTAATGACGTTACAATAGGCACTGGATGTAGTGGGCCTGAAAGGCTAATGGGGGATATTATTTCGTCTTGACACAAGGCATTGATAGGGATGCCAATTGTCCCATCGTTTCGAGCAATCAAATCAATCGCAATAATTTAAACAAAGACCAAAAGGAGTATTGGGCCGGGCTTCGCCGGGCTCATTATACTCAATAGAGTGTTGTCTTAGACCGGTCATCTGGGGCTGAACGTATTGCCGAGCTTCGTCACTCGTCATCGTACTGGATGATATAAGTCGTTCCTAATGTAAGTAACGCCTCATCTTAGGATGTGTTCTTTGGCAGAGGTGATTCTACAGCTATCTCCTCTCCCGCCAGCTGGTCATGTCACTCCAATCATCTCCTATGTCGCGTGGTTCGACTAACCTAACACACAGTAGAATTTTAAACTTGTTTATGGCTGCTGATCATTCATCTTGTCCGTGTTGATGTCATTCACATCCAGTTAACTATTTGCTCACTGGTGTTGGCCCAAGTGGAAATTCCCACATGCTCGTGCATAGATCCAATCATCCAACACACTAATGCAACTGGCTGATACGCGCTAGCCTCAATCAGTCATGTTCTCGATTATTAGCTCGGATAGCAGTTGGATGGTATCCACGATACAATTTCGAAAGGGAAAGAAATACGTCTTACGTCCTTCACTCAAGAATCTGAGGACTCGGAGTTAAGCTTAACTAGCTTGATAAGTCCGATCACATATTGTTGTCAATGTATCGCCCATATATATCTACACACAAAGTTGACAACATTGTTGACTCTTCAGGGTAGCCTGCAGATTCGAGTCGAAGGGAACGTGATTTAGATCTTCTCTATGGACGCTTCTGACTTTGGGGCTTCCCGACTTAGCTTTCCATACCACCTGAACAGAAACAGATATTTAACCTTCGACAATCCCAACAACCCCGTACACAGCCTCCCTGCCGCAAAATTCAGTTATTTGAAGGGTTCATAAAGTCTGCGGGTCTTGTTGATGAAGGCATAGAGTACAAAGGGGGCGCGCAGGTTCAAGTTTAGGTACCTATAAGAGGCAAGACTTATTCACGCTCCTTGGATGATACTGCTGTGAAGGGTGAGCTTCGTAACCACAATAAGCTCCTTTTACCTCGAAAAAGGTCTCTTCAACTCGTTAGAAGCTTTACGAGTAAATTAAAAAGAAAAATTGACACTGGTAAGGATTCCACATGGGAATGTGGCAATAAAAACATTATCCAATTAATGTTGCACTTAGATATAGGGAGGTAAAATTCCAAAAATAATGCGATACAAACTCGAGGGAAGATTATCTATCACAAGGAACCAGAAGACCTAAAAACAAGACAAGAGTCCAAGTGATAGCTGCTCGTAGTTGTGCATCCTTTAAGACCAGGCATTGCCGATGTTCCTGCCAAAGTTGGCGTCGATGAAAGGGACATTGGCACTGCCCCAAGGATCATCGTTGGGGTTTCCATTTGGTCCATTGATCAGACCAGTGCGGGCAGCAGGAGTCATAGCTGCCCAGTCGTAGATCCAGTAGGTACGCCCAGGGCTGGTTTTGAACTGCAGCTCGTGGTTCTTGCCACCACTGGTGAAGTACTCAGCCATGACATTGTTGCCACTTCGCTGAGGAGTCTTGGTCTTCTTATAGCTACCGTGGCCAGAGGAAGCGGCAGCATAGAGGGTAGCTCCAGGAGACTGGTAGTTATCGATAAAGACAACAACGTTCTCCCAGTCATGGCGATGACCACTGACAAGGTTGCCATCAGCAGGCTGGTCTTTGGGCCAGTACCATGCGTACATGATGGCAAGCTTGCCGTTGTGCATAGCAGCACGGGCATAAGTCTGGCCCTTTCTGGTGTCCTTGCAGCCACCAGTCTTGCTACCGCTGTCTTGCAGTCCACCGCTATTTGCCACGTTAGCTTTAGTCGGTCTACTAGATATAGTTCATCACATACCTGACGTCGCCATTGGCGGCAACAGCAGTGTATGGCTGACAACCGTCAGCGATGTGAAGCAGAGGCTGCCACCTATCGATAGCAGCGCCAATGGCACCACCTTGAATGGTCTTGCCGACAGGGTTGAGAGAATCATGAGGGACCCTGGCTCGGGCCTGGAGGTTGTTCAGGGTCTCAGAAGGGGCAGCCATTCCGGTGGCAGCAAGAGCCAGGAGGGCGCTGAAGATGGTCCGGGGATACATTTTAGATGAAAGTGAAGTCTAGAGTTAGAATTTCTATAAGATGGAGTGTGAGGGTAAAGCTGAAGGTGTTGTAGTTTGCGATGATCAGAGATGTTTTGATCAAAAGCGTGAGACAGCGTCTTCTTTATAGTTATCTTGAGCAGTATAAAATATCTGTTCACGCCAAGATCCGAGCATCCCGGCAAGTTGATACGAAGTCAAAAATCTAAACCTTCATCCATACATGACCAATAAGGTCCTAGCATACGATGATGTGACAGGGAGACCTTGATAGAGGAGTTGCAAACTAACTCTCAGTATAACAAGTAAATGGGGCGATTCGTGTTGTTTACGTTGATGGTACACGAGGCTGAATTGCTCCTTCTAGTTTGGACCTTTGTCGAAACTTAATATGCTCATCGGTGTTTCACTGACTGGTACAATCACAACTAGAACCAAAGCACATACGTGAGTAAGGCACTGCCTGGTCAGGTCAATGACCCTTGGACGTTGATGATGCGAGGGCATAATCCAAGATGCACTAGATCGTTTAATAGCTAACGGCCTGGCCTGATTACCCACTATATGGTCAAACCGCCTTACTTACAACGCACCTAGCTACCTTATTGACTCATGAAATTGGGTAGCGCCTACGGTTACCACGCTACTCATTACAGATACGCTCATTTTATTGAAGGTGCTATCTAGAGCGATATCAGAAATAGATGACACTAATAAGCTAGCCGGCTGTTTCAAATGGACTTGTGTGATTCCAAATGCACATGTCTATAAACGGCAGCGTCAGTCAACAATCTTCGTTCTCGATATTAATAAGGGCCCGACAGCAGCTCGGGGTCATGTCACTTGCTTTACCGTCTGCAAGGGACAAGCTGGCAGATACCGTCTGTGCTAATTAAACTGATCATTGTTTATAGTTCAAGGTCAAGCCAAAATGACGTTAGCGGGACGGTGAAGTGGATGTAGCTAGTGGGAGATTGGCCGGAAACAGGGACCAGCGTCGCAGGGATATTAGCCCAATCTACAAAAGTGCTTGAGCCTTAGTGCTCGCTCGGCAGTGCTACCTTTTGTTCGGCAGTGGTGCAACGTTGGGTTGTAATGGTGTGGCTGTCACTGATGCAATAGCCTTGATTATGCTACTTAGGAGATAATTGATTCGGGTGTATTCACGATGTTGTTCCGTATTTGAGGCATGGGCAATCGTTAGGCAAGCAGTGAATAGCATGTTGACAGTATGAGAAAATAAGCATACTTACTCCTTTAAGCAAGTGAATTAGAGTTATTAAGTGGATCTGCGAGAACCTCGTGATGATAAGGTGTAATATTGAATACGCGGTTTATCCTCAGTGGTCTATGCTTGCAGAGAATTCCATGAATCAAATCTGGCGTTACGTGACGCTAAGTGTGCTATAATGGTCAACAAGCAGGCTAAGCACGACAGACCCATTTGGACCATCCCGATCGAGTGTTTTATGAGGACAAACTTACGACTCTACTGATATTTAATGCCGCGAGTCAAATTAGAGTTTATGTAGGGATACCAGCTGGCCGTTGTCCTGCGATGGTACGGATAGACGTTGCATTAATCAACATCCATGGACCCTCGGGATGTGCGGCGTCGGCTTCTACCGAACGATGACCCTGGATCCTGGTCTTGCTTTAGAACAATAGGGTTCCTGATAGACTGTGCACGATAACAACCGTTTATAGAGCGTCACTGCCACGACAAACACCATCCCTAAGCCACCCAGTCCCACGTGTTTGAGCAAAACTAACTTTTGACAATTGACGGTTAGTAAGCTTCAAGTCTTGCAATCACTTGCCGCGTATTGTGACCGAGTGTACTACGTCATTGAAAGTTCAACCAAGCACAGAATGAGCCCAGCGCCCGATCTTCCGTAAAAGAGAGAAACTGAAGACGTCTGGGTTACAACATGCGCGTTTCGCCATCGGCATGTTTATGGTCTACTTTGGAATGCCTAACAGTCTTTCTACGCTGAGCTCCCTTGTGTGGGGTATTGACGTGACTCGCCACCCAATCGGGCCCACCAAGCGACCCAACTCTTGAGTTTCTCAACTTATCCCGAGGACCGAGAAAGATATCCCGATGCCACAATGAGGCGGATCATCTCTAACGGAGGATTACAGTAACCATAGGAATGATCGGCAAAGTCTATGTAGTCAACTTCATTGTATGAAGCTCGACAGAGAGCAGTTTAAAATAAACACCCGGAATAAACTTCCAAGCTTTAACTGCACATTTAGCTTGTATCCTTAGACAACCATATAATGGCCCCATTACTGCAGGACTCGCCTACGACTGCAGGCAGTCTCCCGACTCACACACATAGACCCAAAAGCAATATGGGCTTTTCTAAGCGTAGCGAATCATCGGCTTCGTCAGTGACTGATGGACACTCAATTGAGAGCGAAACCTCGTGGTCCGAAGGGGCCGAGACCATCAGTTCAGAACCCCAGACTCGTCTCCATAGCCTCTTATCTCAACTTTTTGAAGAGAACATCTTTGCAAAGCCTTTCCGCACTGCATTCATAGGGCTGAAATCTCTTGACCCAGCACTCGATGGCTTTCCCGAAATTGTACCCCAACAAGGCCCCAATCAGGGACATTGGGAATTTCGTGAACCCGAATTCTGGACTTGTGGCTTCTTTCCCGGAACTCTCTACGCTCTGCTTGAGAGATCCATCAGATATCCGGGATCTTGGAGAGTAGGCAGTACTGCACTTCATTCATCGACAACCATCAGAGATCACCTTCTTCCCCTCTGCAGATCCTGGTCTGAGCCACTTCATGCCATGGCGAGCAGAACAGACACCCACGACATCGGCTTCATCATAATGCCAGCGCTCCGAAGAGACTGGGAGTTGTTTGGAAACGAGCGCAGTCTCGCTTCTCTTGTACAAGCGGCTCGTAGCCTGGCTACCCGTTATGTACCATCAGCAGGGGCGATTCGCAGCTGGGATTGCCTTTTGAAGAAAGACATCACGGTCACCGATATGGATAATAACCTTCTGGTGATAATAGACAGCATGTGCAATCTCGACCTGCTATTTTATGCTGCAGTCCAGACGGGAGAGCAGAAGCTGGCTGATATTGCGACAACTCACGCGTCAACATTGTTGAAGACACATCTGCGACCTGAGGATGTTAAGTCCATGTCAAATGACGGTTACCAAGGCCAATTTTACTCAACATGCCATGTTGCAAATGTCACCCCGCAGACTGGAGATCTGAAGTGGCGATGGACAGCCCAAGGATATGCCAACAATTCAACATGGGCGAGAGGTCAAGCTTGGGCTATTCTCGGCTATACTCAAGCATACAGCTGGACCAAGAATGAGAGTTTCCTCGAAGCAGCTTGTGGAACAGCCGAGTATTTCTTGCACCGATTGGAGACGTCTCCGTCATGTGTAGAGGTTCCACTTGAACCAGGACATCATACTCGCAAGGGGCGGTATGTTCCGCTATGGGATTTTGATGCGCCCATTGAAAACCCCCACGATCCGCTTCGAGATTCATCGGCTGGCGTCATCGCGGCTAATGGGATGCTGCTTCTCTCGCAAGCTCTTGCTGGACTTAGTAAGCACACCTTATCTCGGCGCTTCCTGAAGGCAGCCATTGAAATCACCAAGGACACAATAGATGTTTCAATGGCAACAGAAACAGCAAAATTCGCTATAGATGACCTTAAAACAGCATCTATCAAAGTAGAGGATGTTGTGCCGGGGACGACGTTCGATGCTCTTCTTAAGCATGGCACAGCCAACAACAACGAGAACGCAAGGCGACGGTATGCCAACCACGGCTTAGTATATGGCGACTATTATCTTGTTGAGTTCGGAAACCTTCTTTTGAGTATGGGACTGGTGTAAATATGAGTTGAACGAAGCATAACGATAGACTTTAATTATTATTATTACATGTCTTGCGGATATGTTTTACTTTTCATGACAGTTACTGGGCTGTGTAAACGCTAAATAGAGTAAATTCAACGGAAGACTGAGAAGCTAGACGGACTAGCGGAACACAAATCGCATCGTTTAAATAGTGTTAGAGTGAACACAGATCTATTTTCCTGGAGCCATGTAATTGTAAATCGGTGACTATATACTTATCCACCGTTTTATCTCAATCTACAGAATCTTAATCTTTATCTCATTGGATGATGTCACATCCACCTCTAACCTAGGCCTTTTCTTCCAAAATGCAGCTATTTCTCCAGGGGATGTAGCCACGTTGCTCACGCCGAACACTCCGCTTACGATGATGATCGATGGCGGAGCCTTTGATATTGAGTTTGATCCTTTACCCGTGACAAACTTGTGAGAATACCGAACCGAAGGAATGAAAGTTCTCTGTGCGATAAGGTTGGTATTTGGATCTGCTGCGACCAAGTGTCCTTCGCCTCCAAGAGTTGGCACACCCTCATGAGCTGCTCCTTTGAACTTAATCAATGGTGTGAAGTCAACAATACCACTCGCACCACTTCCAGATCTGATGAGAACACTTGATGGCTCAACAGTATAGCCTTCCGTGACCTTGCTATCATCGGCACTGGATATACAGGGAATGTGGTAACCCTCATCAGTAAGTGCTCTTATAGCAAATGAGCTGTCCACCAGTTCGACACTGTCAGACCAAGGGACACTGTGAGCTGTCCCTAGATCCGTAATCTGATGAACACGAAGATGCCATCCCTTGTAGTGAGAGGATAATGGAACCAGAGTCGTTCTAATTGACAGACTGAGGTTGTTTAGTGGCCTCCAAGTGCTTGCGATGACAGGAAGTTCATCACTGCCTCGCCCAAACTCAGCACGTAAGGTCTCAATGCGAACATCGACCGGCTGACATCTGACCTTCCAAGTCTCGCCACCGTCCAAACTCAGAGCCAAAGTGCTATCAGGTGCCACTTGGTGAAGCTCCAAGCCAGTGGGCACGCTATATCCGAAGCTAGAAGAGTAGGCAAACTTGCCATACTTTGCTCCTCTGGCTTTGAACTTTTTGGTTGTCATTTGTCCTGATGATAAGAGATAATGGTGCTCTGCAGTGTTGCATAGTATATGATGAGGGGGCCCAATGACTTTTACCAAGGTTGAAGATAACGATCCTTTTAGAGCGTGAGTTGCTGCTATCGGATGGGGCTCTTCTTCAATGGTCCAGAAAGGATGTTCAGCATGTAACCCTAGAATGACAAAAGACTTCAAACACCAGTAGACTGACTGTCTAGAGTTGTAATCTTCTGACATATACATATTTGGGTACGTAAAGCCAATGTTCATTGTTCCATCCGGGTTGAAGATTTCCGGTTGTTTCGCCCACCATCGCAAGTGTCGCAACAGTAGTCCCTTTGCAGTCCCTAAGCTGATGGGAGAATTTGGAGACTCGATATCGGCCAGGGAAAAGGCTGCCCAGAATGCTCCGCATGCAAACCGATAGGTCATGCTTCGACCAAACGGAATTGCAGCACCGTTGATATCGAAGTACCTCCAATACTCTGATGCAAACTCTAAAGCCTGTTGTAGATATCTTGCAACTCGCTCCTGGTCATCGTTTGCACAACGGATATATAGTAGTTGTGCGAATTGAATCGCGAAGCTTCCTGAATAATAATCTGCCTGCTTCCTATCGTCGCCCCAAACACCGTCTGAAGACCAGCCTTCACCGAGGTAAAATTGATCAAGGACTTGAAAGTCGGCATCCATGGCTTGTCTTGCCTTTTCCTTGTCTGCATCCAGCACTTTCGCTAGTGCAAGGTTTACAAGAACTCGAAACCATAGCCAGTTACTTTGTGGCATGTTGAAACGGTTGATTTGCTGTAGCCATTGTCCCAAGTTTCTTTTGGATTTTGCATTTAACAACGACAGAATGGCCTGAGGAGCCATTAACAAGGCAAAGGCTATTGATTCCATCTCAACCATACGCTGGTCAAAAGATCCAAGGTCGCCCCAGTATTCAACATTTTCCGGGTCTACCCCAGCTTCAATGCCTTGGATCCATGAACGTAAAGAAGGGTCGGTATCTTTATCAATGAGAGCTGATATGGCCCACAACGGGCGCGCGAAGCCTTCAAGTTGAGAGGCGACATCATCAAAGCCTGCAGCCGTAGAAGGGTAAATCTTCACTCGAGCTTTGTATTTGGATCTATATTGATCCAATGATTTGATAATGGCAATTGCTGCGCGCAAAAGATCGGAGCGGTCCCGGAAGGGGTTGTCGGTGAAGTCTGTCAATCCAGACATTGTGCTTAATGCAAGTGTCAGGAGGGATGCTCGAAAGCCTACGCTAAATGAGATGCATCGAAAACTGATCAACAATAGATATGAGGGTTGAAGGGAACGGGCAAACGGAGAGGCCCTCGGTCAATCTACAACCGATTAACACATTTACGTCGCCTCGATAGAGTTAGTTTAAGATTAGCCACTAAACTCAACATCGGCTGACGTTAACAGCATCAAGAGTTTCTTGACTGATGATCTGTTATTTAATTCCACCGGTGATTAGCCTCGTGTGACAACCAATAAGACTCCGCGGCCAACATACCCCGGTTGCTCAAATGTTACCATATGCGGGGGTGCTCGGCATCTCGGGGTAATTCAAGCGGCCCCCGGACCAAATAATTCGGAGCTGTTTGGATTCCTATCTTCTTGTCTACCACAATCACACACGACGCGGACCGCGTATTCAAGCTTTTTTTCGGCGTCAATACGATGGATAACGACGGCGCTGACAACTCCACTCAACCGGAGCAGAATGCTCAAACCTCAGATGTAGGTCTCGCTTGCAATTGGTGTCGGAGACGTAAACTACGGTGCTCACGAGAGACGCCAATTTGCGAGCATTGTCGTAAGACTGGTATGGCATTATGGTGCTCCAATTTGTGTTTGATCATCTGACGGGACTGCAGGGCAAGATTGCGTCTATGAAACGAAACGTGCCAGGCCTGGCATGAAGGCCGGTGCTATCGAAAATGTCCACAAAAGACTTGGTACGTTGGATGCAAGTACATATGTTTCAATAATGTTGACAACGGACAAGATGTCTTGGAACGAACCATTTCGAAACAACAGACCACACTGGAAAGTCTGCGCACTGAACAGACATCGAGTAGTGAGACAAACCCACGTCAAACCTCTATAGATGGGCAAAGTCTCATATATTCTCTTGCGCAAGAGATATGTAAACTTGGCAATCCACATCCTAGCGTCTCTGCAGGTCGAGCTGAATCAGCCGATGATGCTACACATAAACGCCGGCGCATAGGGAGCGATGATGGATACCGCGGACGGCCTTCACATGCCTTCAATCGGCCCATCATACCAGATGATGATAGTGTTGATCAGGTAATCGATGCCTATTTTCGTCAGATACATCCGTGGATTCCCATGATACACGAAGCGAGGTTCCGGAAACGGCTTCGAGATAACCGAGATGATGCGAATTTGTTCCCTCTCCTGCAATCGATGATCCTAGTAGCCTTCCGCCATGTGTACAGCAAGGATGCTGCCGAGAGTATACATAGACTGATACGGGACCAAGACGACGTCAGGGACTGGGTGGTTGCTCAAGCTACTAAGCGTCTGTCGGTGGAGAGCCTACAGGCTTTGATCATTATCTGCTTTCGTGATGTCAGTATCCATTCCTGAATGTTCCGTCAAGTAGCTCTGACACATACACAGATTGGTGATGGAGAAGAGTCTAGAGCGTGGCCACTGACTGGCGCTCTGACTCGCATGGTTGAGTATCTCCAACTCACAGTAGAATGTGAGGAAGCGGACCGGTCGTCCTTCTCTCAACCATACATCTCTCTTCATCCTTCCCATGGATGGACAGAAGCGGAAGAAAGAAGAAGAGTATTCTGGTGTGTCTTCAATCTAGATCGGTTTTGTTCTGTCAGTACAGCTTGGAATACCAGCCTTACGTCCGACGACGTCAACCGACGACTTCCTTGTGATGGAATAACATGGCGAAAAGAAGATCCCGTCTCAACACCCTACTTTGGCATTTGGGATAAATCAGCTGGCCGTATTGGGAATCCCATCGCCTTTCTTCCTTCACATTCCATCGCTGCAACGACTACCGTAGATGAGGACGGCATGACACCATCCGAAGCAACAACATCCCCTGGAGCAGCGGCATCCTCTATCGATATGTCGACCGTCGGTGCATTCGCTTACCGCATAGAAGCAACTGAATCCCTGAGTCGAGTCACCAGTTACTTCTTGCAGCAAAAAGTCAATATCAAGGATCATAAAGACCTGAGTTGCTGGCTTACGCGATTCAAAGAACTCGACGTACGCCTGGTGCACTGGAAGATGCTACTTCCCAAGAAGTGGAAGGTCAATATTGCTCAACAATCGTCGAGGATGGACCCAAACCTTACACTGGCACACGTCACGCACAATGCATCCATGATCTTGTTACATCAGCCCATAGCCTTCCCTCCCCTGGATTGGACCTTCAGGACAAGGCTTCCGAGTTTCTGTAGTCTTGATACGTGTCGAGCAGCAGCAATAGAGATATCGACTATAACAAATCACTATCTCCAAATTGCCGACCAAGCAGGGCCTCTAAGCAATGAATTCGCCTTCTGTGTTTATCTTGCTGCTAGGGTCTTGCTCTTATACTGGAGGTATTGTTCGACGGATGCTTTGTCTTCAGAGTTCTGGGCATTGATACAGAGTTTGGAGACTATGGCTAAGCGTTGGGTGGGACCTCATCAGCTTGGCCCTCAACAGAATTTGGCGTCCAAGTACCAATTTAATCTTGTCGACCTACATAATCGGTGCATCCAAGATCATTCATTTAGCATTAACCCTTCTGCTTACACAACTGAGGTGAAACACTCAAAAGCAGCGGTACAGCCTCAAAGCGGAAGTCCCAGGCTACAAAGTCAAAATGTTCGGCACTCAAGTCAAGAAACCGGATTTGAATCTTTTTCTAAGGGGTACACTAACGGCCCGGCTCAGATGCCGCAGTTGGCAGTGGCTCCCGGAGGTAATTTGATGCACGAGTCTGACGAGCAGTTTATACAACCAAATGTGCCAGCCAATGTGGACTTCAACGGGGCTACGACTGATCTAGTCACCGGTCAAACAGGACAAAGAAGTGGCAGTGTGGGAAGTGGAGATTTGGGCATAATTTCGCAAATGTTACTTGATGCAGAGTTTGTGGATATGGATCGTGTTATAAGTTTCGATGACGGTATCTTTGGGACAGGGCAGGAAGGCGGCTGTTTTTAATGCACACAATAGTTCTTCTGAATTGTTTTATCATCTGAAGCTCTATTAGAATGCATAGTGTAAAATAATAAGTTTTGTCCATTTCCTCCAACCTAATATGAATAGATTCGCCAACATGGCTGTCGCCAACTACCGTCGATCAAAGGTCCCACCGTTTAGCAAGGCCTTCCTATCGCGAGTATTCCCGGGGACTAGGTTTGGTAGTTGCCGAGGTTGAATAACCGGCGTTTCAGCATGGGGATCACTAAAACGATGTGGTTTAACGATGAAAAGGCTCAAATTCAGTTTGAACCTCATTTGAGATCTAGATGCAAACTCAATTGACGATGACTTAAATCGCCCGACCCCCGAGAGAGATACTCCGACAAACTTAACCCGAAGGCTTTTAGGTGATAGACCATACCCAAGCTGGGGTAACCCCACGGGGTCGGTATGCGGGGTAATACGGTCCCCGGATTCACAACAAGGACAGGATCTACAGATACAAGAAGAGAGTCAAGATAAGCTTAATAATAAATCTCATCACCTCATGACTTGATTCAAGTGTACAAAAACCAAACTTAACCATCGTCGTTCACCTGAGCTCTCTTGAAATCGATCAACATGACTTCTCAACAGAGGACCAACGATGGTCTCGAGATTCAGCCGACGAGTTATCAACCCGAGACTCGTCGGGATATCGCTGGTAATCCTGAAGAAATTCCCGAACCAGTGTTGAAGAATGGGGTTGTCGTCAGTTCAGCAACCAAACCCGAGGCCAAGAGTGTTTGGCTTGCATGGCTCTACATCTTCAACTGGTATCCTGGACACTACAGTAAGGAGGAGAAGAGGCTTCTTCGAAAATTAGACCGCACCATTTTACCACTTATGTAAGTCTGGTACCTTGAGATGCTGTTTATTTACTAACGTTCCTACAGCTGCTCTATGTGTAAGCTTTGATCTACAGCCTTGACTGGGGATGAGTAAATGAGCCAAGTTAATACCCTACAGACTTCATCAAGTGGCTTGATCAGTCCAACATCAACAATGCCTACAATTCGGGTATGAAGGAAGAGCTCAACCTCAAAGGAATTGAGTAAGTAACCTCTCTTCTTGCGACTCCCACCTCTAACACTAAACAGATACAACCTTTTTTCTACCTTTTATAATATCGGTTATCTCGTGATGGAAATCCCTTGTATGCTGCTTATTTCGCGCCCCAAATATGCTCGTTGGGTTCTGCCCATATGTGAAACTCTCTGGTCCATCATCACTTTCGTTCAATGCCGCAACAATAGCGCTCCTATGATCTACGGTATGCGGTTCCTTATGGGTCTTTTCGAAACACCTGCCGCTACTGGATCTCTATACATTCTTTCGTCTTGGTATCGATCCGACGAGGTTTTCAAGCGTGCTGGTGTGTGGTACGTCTCGAGCAATATCGGTGCTATGTTTGGTGGTTACATGCAAGCTGCTGCTCATGCCGGTCTAGATGGAAAGGGCGGTATGGCTGGATGGTATGTTCCCAACGTCTCATTGGCTTTTGGACATGATTTCTAACACTTGGGATCTATAGGCGCTGGGTCTTCATCATCGATGGCATCATTTCCTTGCCCATCGCCATCGCTGGCTTCTTCCTCTACCCAGGTGTTCCCACAAGCCCCCGCGTCTGGTGGCTAAGCGAGGACGACCAAAAGCTTGCTCAAGCCCGTATGCAAGATGATGGAATGAGAAAGAGCAAGAAGATTGGCAAGCAAATGTTGAAGCGGGTTTTCCGCAAGTGGCATTTTTACATTGCTGTTTTAACTTATGTGTGGTATGTCTAAGCTCTTGTAATGGCCTTTGCAAGTAAACTTGTCACTAATAAAGTATTTTTAGCTTCCAACTGACTACCTGGGTTGCCGGCCAAATGATTGTTTGGGTTAAGTCCACTGGCGAATATTCCATCGAGATGATCAATATTCTTCCAACTGGTGTCCAAGCCCTCGCGATTGTCGTCGGCATCACTGTTCCTTCATTCGTTATGTGAGTTTCGAACTTTGGCTTGCTTCCTAAACTACCCATAACTGACCATATCCTCCAGGGTCTACCCAATTTGGGTACCGTTCTGCTTTGCGGGAACTGTCCTTCTCTTCTGCCATTCGACACTCCTTGTTTGGAACATTCCACTAGGCCTACATTTCGCCGCGTACTTCCTGCTTGGCATGAGTTCTTGTATCACACCTATGCTTTTCCCTTGGGTGCATCTGATCATGAAGGATGATAATGAAGCAAGAAGTTTCACTACCGGCGCTATGGTAAGTAGAGACCCATCAGCCTCGCGATCAAAATGTGAAGCTGAACAATTGTTAGATGACAGTTGGCTGGTCATTCTTTACCTGGTATAATGTCGTTGCATTCCCCATCACTGAGGGACCTCGTTGGACCAAGGGGTTCTCAGCAAACGTTGCTCTTACCCGTTGTTACATAACTCTGTTCATGATTGGTCAATTCCTTTGGAGACGGGATATTAAAGCTGGCCTTTACAAGAGGGCTATTGAGGCGGAAGAGAACGAAGAGGCAGCTAATGAGAAACTAGGACCCGACGCTGCTGATGATAAGGCTGAGGACCAGCACACCGCACAAACCCACATTGAGGATAAGAATATGAAGGATGAGAGAATTAACGAGATTAAGTAAGCTTTAGAAAGGCACAGCAGTATCCAGTAAAATCAGCTCAGTTTATTACCTAAACGCAGTATAAGCTACGCCTTCTACCGTTATGGAAAGAAATTAAGGAATCTGTAGATATAGTTTACCTAAATTAAGTCTTATGCTCATTATTTTGAACGTGCCAACGGAGTCTCATGCCACCAGGGTTACCGGAGAAGGGTCAAGGCAATAGCATAACCCTTCTCAGTAGAAGCCTATGGCCACGCTGGGTAGGTATGCCAGATAACTGACTGGTCAAGGTGGTTGGAAGGAGCATTTACGCTGCGATGCTCAATACAATCCAAAGAGGATTGGATTTAGCGATATTGATTGCCGTGCGAGGTTTGGGACCGGAATTAACCGCAGCTGCGCCACAGAAGAGGGCAGCCTAAAGGCAGTATGTGTAAATACAGCCTCTGGCGTGATAGAAATAAGATCACTGTGGCGATACGGACACATCGCGCGCTATCAGCTAGCCGGCTACCCCGGGATTACTCAGTAAACCCATCAAATAAATGGGACTCAAAAAAGGGGCTTTCTTCCAATGAGGATCTGAGGTTGGATGTCGGTCTTGATTGACAATTAACTCTCGATGAGGAGCTCGGGCAATTTTCTTATTAGTCAGTACCAACAGGGCCCCATAGCGACGATTAAGAAGCTCCTGATAACACTTGTCCGCGATTTCCTGTCAGGGGAGTCGTGAGGGCGGGGAAGATAACCTTATTGATGCCATCAGACGAGTGGTGTTGCGGCGGCAGCAGTTCCCCTCATCTCTGAAGTTATTGTCTTTCTCTCAGCGAATGTAAGCAATTGACGGCTCATATCATGACGTGTGCTACTGATCCACGAGAATTATTAACTGACTAGATTGGAAGAATTCGAGATAATGACACTTACTATTCTCAACAAACCTACACTTGGAGCGTCATGACTCCAATGCTTGCGCAAGCCGATTTTGTCCAGCTCTGAAATAACATTCCCTTTGAAGTATAAGAATCCCTACTTGCCTGCTCACTTTCTCCCTTTTTCTCCAACCAACACAACACAAACATGGCTATCAAAATATATGGCTACGAATTCCCGCTCGAGATCAGTCCACGTGCTACCATTGCCTTGGCTCTCTGGTACACCAGCTTCGGCGCCGTCTTCGCCACCTTCTTCTGTATTGGGTGTCTCCTGCGCGGTATGCGATCAGATAAGGTTTTCGGTGATATAATATTTACACTTTAAACAAAGGCATCATGACTCCTTTGCCCACACATAACTTTTCTTTGCCCTGCCCTATACATAAGGTTTAGGCACAATATAAATACCTTCCTTGCTTTAATCCGGCTTTTTTCCTCTTCCTTCCGCCTACATCAACAAGCTACATACAACCGTACCTCTTCAATAAGGTCAGTAAGTCCCCAGGGATAGTTAAAAGTAAAGACCTAATATAGATAATAGCTATACCTTATATAGCATAATACCTCTTAACTAATTGCTTATAGCTAAGGTTAGCAGCCCTACAATTAACTTCCCTTAAGGGATATCTATACCTCTTAATAGCCTTAACCCTTCTATAAGAAGGGAACTGTAAGAATATACCTTTTTTAAAGGACTATACTGCTTTAATAAGTACCTTAACTAGAAGGTTTTTGTAAGGATCTTCATTTTACTTATACAGTTGCCTTTAAGTCCTCTATTACCTATAGAGCTAGCTTAAAGAATAAAGCCTTTTAGCTAGTAAAGTACTATAAGGATGCTATTAAGAGAGGTTTAACTGTACCTTTTAGAAGGAATAACTCTTGTTAGCTATTAGATGTGCTGAATTTCTAGATTGCCCTAAAGGAGGGATAAGGAACTACTGGTTAAAGGAGTTATCTTGTGTTTTTTTGGCTGGCGTTGGAAGGGGAAAATTCGGTCGGCAGCTAGGCGTTTAGGCAACTATTTTACAATAAAATGCACACTTTGTTGCGGTATGCACCTCATACCAACGGTCTGGCTCCTCGTCTTTCTCCTTCCGGCGGTTTCGTGCTGCCTTACCGCCGCTCTGCTGGCCCGTCGGATTCCATACCTTTTGCAAAAGGACAGTAGTGAAGCGACAGACGATGCGCCAGACAATGAAAAAGCAGCAGATGGTGCGTCGCTCAACAGCTCCCCGCCAACCTATAAGGCGGGCCAATGGTTAGGCTCCTCTATACTACCACATGCCTTTACTAACTCGGGTTGCTTATCAGTCATTCCGCCGTCTATGAACGATAAGGGCGCCCCGTTTTGATGGAGGTGACGTGTCCAGAACATCATTGCGCTTGTCGTCAATGAATCTGTTCTTGTTAAAACCGTGACGGATTGGGATCGAGATTGCGAAGCGAAAACAGGGGGTTGGTTATAGCATGGGAAGGTTGCAAGCTATTAAGGAAGGACAGACTTAAGACTGTGTCGTCCTTGTAGATTGGTATCAACAGGGACAGTGTACGTTTTGCGAAGATCTGTTGGTCTGCCTGGATGTATGCTATGTTCTAGCTAGGTCATAGAACCCACAAGACAAATCCTTACCTCCTGCATACCATGGCGAGAGCTGGAACTTTCTCCTGCATCCGGTGAGGATTAATGGTCATTGAAAGGCGAATTCACTCTCGTCATCCAATTCCCATGTGACAGCGAGTTTGATGGGCGTGCACCTGCTCTGTACACCGAATTTTGCTTTGTCTCATTTTTCATGGTGGAGGAGAGCGAAGCCCATCTTTCCTCGGATTAAGCGTTTCGTTCTCAGAATAGTTAAATTTAACTCATAGTCTCGCTGAAGGGCCTTTCAATCTTCTAGACACCTGTGAGAACATAAAGCTCGCCTGTTGAATCACTAGTCATGAACAGCCTGCCAGCCTTGTCAAATGCCAGGCCTACAGGCCTGAAGCATCCCGAAGGGCACTTGGTGTTGTCTGTGTTCCACATCAGGGGCACCTCTGCTTTAGCCTCTTTAGATGATGATACCGGTTCGCCGTTGGCAAAGTCCACCTTGCTGACACGGTAGCCATCCCCAGGGTTGCGATTCCTGTAATAAAGCTGTTAGCTGATGCTGGAGGGAGACCACAATCATATCGCCCACTTACCAGCTTCCATGGAATGAGATATATGCGGCACTGCCGTCGCGGAACTTGACGTCCAATGGAGCAAGGTGAGAACCGAACGTAATCCTCGGGGCTTGCTTCTCCTGGCACTCCTCATCTGTGAATCCCAAATCTGTCTCTCCTTGGGGTGTCGCAGCCATCTGTTTACCAACCTCTGCTCCACCTGGGTAGTCCTTGACGTTCGAGGTATCGTAGATGGCAAAGCATCCGGGATATCCGTAGTTGGCACCGTACTGGGCGCTTGAGGTGTCGTTGGGAAGACCGTGGAAGTTGAATTCCTCACCAGGATTGCTATTATGGATATCGACGTCGCCACGGTAAAGATTGTCGACTGAGTTCTCAACGGACCACTGCAGGCTTGATTAGCTCAAGGGCTCTCCCATCAAAACCATAGTTTGGGCAAGAAAGGTCCCACTTACGATGTATCCGGTGGAAGGGTCTTCTGCCCAGCCAACACTGTTACGAAGGCCCCAGCCAAGCAACGACGCTTTGCCATAGTCCAAGGGCGCGTCCGCCGACAACAACTCATCAATGTTGAACACTCTCACCTGACTCCGAACAACATTCTTGTCCACAGTTGCCGCGTCCAAGTTACCATCGGACCCGCCGGCGACGAGCAGCAGGTTGGGATTGCCAGCAAGAGGGATCGTCAAGGTACGAGTGGAATGTGTTGCAGATCCATCCATACCTGTGATGACGGTCCGGCGGGAGCCAACGCTGCCCTTGGACGCATCATAGTCATAGGCGTAGACCTCGCTGGGACTAGAAACGAGAATGGTCTTGCCATCAGCAGTAAGAGCAATACCGTGGTTCAGCTGTGTTGATTTGAATCTATTAGTTACTTCTCAAATTATCAAAGGACTCGTAATTGAATCATAACGTACGTCTGCATCAGAAATCAAGGCATCGTCAGAGTCGATGCAAACGTCAAGGTCTTTACCGTCATCAAGGACAACCCTCCTCACACCCTTGTTACCAGACTCAGCAATGAGAAGATTGCCCTCGGTATCAACAACCAGGTGTCGAGGCCGCTGCAGACCGGTGCGAAGTAGCTTCTGCTCCACTCCATCAGCCGTGGCGATACTGGCCGTCGGTGTCAAATTGCATTGTGCAGAAGTGAGGCCAAGGAGAGTTGCCCCGGCCGCGAAGAGTACCTGTGCAAGACGTGGCATTGTCACTCTTTAAAACAGACGCTTGCTTTTGAAAAGAGGATGTAATGTAGTGCTGAAGAGGGCGAGTAGCGACGAAATATGCATTTTGAAAGGGTTGATCACTGCCTCGTTAGTAAACGTTGGCGTCCCTTGCATCCCTACCTCTTTCGGACTGCAGCCATGTGAGCAAGGGCAATCAATTGATGGATGATATCATAAGACAGGGAGAACAAGATCACATTCCACGCAGAGGTAATAGCTGCAGAACATATACAGTATAAGCTTAAATGCTGATGCTACTTGAGTGGTGGCCACCGACACATCCTAGCCTCGCGCTGGCTTGATAGTAGCCTAGGATGTCTGTCTTTACTGCCAAGGTCCAGTGGGACATGCAGAATAATCCCATTCGTTCGTCTTCAAGATATTGCCCTGGAAATCCTCCATCTCTTGCCATGACTAACTGATTTCTAAAAGACGCTTAGTTGGCCACTTACCCAATCAGGAAGAATCGGCTATTGCTCCGATGGCTCAAATGGGCAGGTGCCAACTATAGCCCCAATGAACTCGTTCAAGCTATACCCCTTTCTTAACCAATTCCGACATGCTCGCCATTTCCTTGCCCCTCAGTTAAATTTCTGTGCAAGGCTCGATATAATGGTCTCTTATACCTCAACCTGTGAACGTAGTCGGCCTTAGACAGCCACGGTCTTATCGTTACGCATATTGAAAGTCGCATGTAGATACAAATAGTTTTAAACGTCTCGCCGATGTAGAGCACAGCTGGATCGTACCTTGATCCTTGCTTGCCATTCTCTGAGATGTATTCAAGTTCTGCTCCCAAGCACTCGCTATTCTTTTTTTTTGATACCAATTTCATAAAACAGCTTGAACAAATGCATATCATTGAACATACTTTGTTAAAGATCCACAGTGGGCTTGACTTATCTAACTTGGCTCCAACGAATAAAACTGAATCCCCGACAGACCAGGCGAGCATTCAGACTGATGGTGGTAGATGAAAGTTCAAGAGACCGAACCAAGGCCGTACGAGAGAACCACTTCCGCCTATGTATGACAGCCAGGACAATCCCAACAAGATGGATCATCCCACACATGCGTGATTCCTTGTATCCGCCTAAAGGAGTCCGCAGTCATAGCCTGGTAGGTGAAATAACAAGAACCACCAATAGAAGCAGATCCCATACAATCCTTCCTGGTCCGGCAAATAGCAGCACATTTGGCGGCTGTATCCTGGTTGATGGCGGTTTACAAAGATGAGCTATACTGAGAAAAGTTGTTCTTCAATACTCCCGAGAAATTGCATACAGCATTTGAGTTGTCCGCTCGTTTGCAAGAATCGCCGGCCTTGTAGTTGCAAGTTGGACTCTTGGGAAGGGGATCGTTGCTCGGAACACAGGTGGGACATGTATAGCACGATCTATGGCTCCAGACAGTGTTCTTCGGGTCGAAGCCGGGTTCTTCATAGTCCGGGTCAGGTTCTGCAAAGTCATCTTCTGTCACCTTGGTTGATGTAAAGAGACAATGGTTCTCGGAGCCGAAGAAGGTAGATGTTTCGCAGTTGGGGAGTGTGTCGCATATAGCGGCGCATCCTACCTGACTCTCCTGTATGGGCTTTGTGATTGCAAGGAATGAAGGGGTGTCTGTCTCCTCGGAGATTATAGATGTAGAAGGCTTGGACTGGGTGACTGTAGTGTCAATCACGGGAGGTGGTGCTGCCATGGTGATCTCTGTGGAACTACCAGGGATTGTCTTGCTGATTTCCTCAGTATTGACAGTTGTAGCAGCGTCAGAGTTGGGGGAGGTGATGTCTGTGACAAAAGGCGATCGTTCAGCCGTGATCTCCGTAACCTCTGTGGATCTGCTGATCTCTTCAGGATCAATAGATGTAGTAGCATAATATTCGGGTAAGGTGGTCTCCGTGATGGCAGGCGATCTCTCTGTTGTTATCTCTGTGGGGCTGGTAAACTCCGCATGGTCGAGGGATGAAGTTGCAAAGGTTTCAGTGGGTGCAGTTTTAATAACAGAGGGCGATACATCCATGGTCACTTCTGTGGAACTGTCAAGGATTGGTTCGTTCCAGGAAGTCGTCGAGATGGCCTTGGTGGTGTTTCTACTTTGCGAGCCACTAGTTCGTGCTGATCGAGAAGCAGATTCAACGGCAGTGGTGACAACAGGAACAGGAGCTGAGCCGAATTCGAGCTGAACACTACCAATTGTGTCTGGAGTGACCTTATCAGAGATAAAGATGGAGTCTACCAAATTGGAAGAACTGCCAGCACCATTGCACGTCAAAGAGACATCAAAGATAGGCGACCTATCCAAAGCTTCAACCTGCCCAATGACTCTGACCCAAGAGCCAGCATCTCTAGAAGCAGCGGCAGACCAGAACATGCTACCGCCGAATCTCGCGGCAACAGTGCAGTCACCACCAGAGGTGAGATGGTAGAAGAACTGAATAGTATTCTTCCTTCAAGGGACAGATCTGATGGTTTGATAGATACGAGCCATTCTGCCAAACAGACTTCGCTTACTGCCAGGGTCTCCGGTGGCTGTCAAGGCAGCGCAGCCATCGTCCTGACTGTTGTCCCCCTTGTAGCAGCCGCCTGAGTGGAACTCGGCGTTGCCTTCTGCGTTGAAGTTTGTAAGGCTGCTCGGGCTGTTAGGATCGCGACTAGCGAATGAACCGCCCTCGATCGCGTTGGTAATGATGGTGATCTCTTCTTCGGTTGCGGTCGTAGAATGAGCGAAGGTCAGGCTTGGTACGTCGGTGGATGGTAAAGAGGTTGTCGCAGTGTTGCTATCGATAACAGCCTGAATGCTTGACGCCTGGGTAGCAGTTTCGGTGGAAAGCGTGGCTGAGAGACTGACGGTCGTTTCCTCGTTCGTTACGTCGGCAGACGTCTCAGAAACATCGATGGTTGGCACTGATGATGCACCGTTCGCTGTGCTGTCTGTAACGGTCTCCATAGAAAGTGTGACTGAGCGACTCTTGACAGTCGTTTGATCATTCTGTACAGTTGTGGATGTCTCAACAGGACCGGCAGTCGGAACTGAGGATGTCAAGATTTCAGTGCTCGCCGTGCTTCGGCTGCTAGGCTGACAAGGACCAGCAGCACCAAATTCAATTAGAGCCAGGGCCGCGAGGAGTGTTTGAGATCGCATTGCAACGAACGTGTTTGTTGACCAGACAGGATGCCAGGGAAAGAACAACAGTACCCACGCTTCGTTCTCCTTCTATATACTCCTTATTCTTAATTACCTCTCGACTCAGCTTTCAGAAACTATCTATAAAGTAGTGGTTCAGGCTTGACTTTTCAGCACCCATTCTGGTTAGTTAGATGTTACTATTGTTAACTACTGATAGCCACAGAAATTGATCCCATTCAGGAACAGGTCTGGAACACGGGACTAGACTTGGTCCTAGTCAATAGTTCCTAGGCGCTAGACTAAACGAGGAACTGTACATTTTTCTGAACGGCTAATAATGGCATCGCTTGTATTTAACTTTCTCGTTGGATGCCATCCAGGACCACAAATTGTTTTCTGTCTCTTTCATAAGCTTCTTTTATCGTCAAAATAAATTTCACAAATGTCATCAAGTGTTATTTAGCTTAAGGACACATTGTTTGCCAAGGACATTGACAAAGCAGTTCCGGATCTGTGGATCATATTGATTCTCTTTCAATTTGCAGGGATGCCAGATTAATGTACTAGTCTACCTTGAACAAGGCGAGAATCTCCTCAGCCTTCCCTGCAGCTGCAATATCCAACGCAGTCTGACCATTAACATCCTCAGCGAAAACATCCAATCCCTTCCCCATTAAGAACTCAAACTTCCGCAACCTCGTTGTCCTCAAACCCCCATTACCAGCACGTCTCGCTGCTACAACGTGCAAAAGTGATTGTTTCTCGCTGTTGAAAACAGTCCAGTCCACGCTATATTGATCAAAAAGCGCCCAAAGAACCTGTTCTTTCTCCAAAGCGGTTTGCTCTTCGAGTTTTTCAAGTTTTTGAAGTTCTTCAATTTTATTCTTTTGTCTCCTTAGAGGCACCGACATCTTGCGTAGTTCTTCTCCTTGTGATGTGAGAGCTCTCAAAGCGCCCTCACGGAAGTAACCAAAAACTGCCGTGTCACCTGCTTTGTTACGAATGTTGATTTCTAAGCCCTTCGAGAGGAGGAGATTAATAACGTGTTTCTTTCGCTCGTCTAGAGCCATGTTGTCTCCATCGACAGTGAGGGTCCATTCTTGTTTGAACAGTAGATGAAGGGCAGTGTCCCCAGCTGCATCCTGGGCATGAACGTCCGCTCCTTTGACTATGAGCAACTCGATTTCTTCCTTGGAGGCCCTCCGACTGATAGCGCAATGAAGCGGGGTTCTTCCATCTTTATCGACCTGGTGCAAAAGCTCTGGGGCGGAAGTGACCAAAGTTTCAAGGAGTTGCAGTTGCACATGAGCGTCAAAGTCTCGGTAGTCGTAATTCGGGGATTGGTGAAGAACATTTCTATCAAAGTTATTTCTGGCACGTATGTCAGCGCCCCTCTCGATGAGACGTTTTGTCGACTTCATATCACCGAGTTTGTAAGAGACATGAAGTAACGGTGTGCTATCTGCATCCTGGAGGTTAACTTCTAGGAGTGGGTGCTCAAGGATCACATCGACAGAGTAGTTTCTCGTTAGTCCAAGACCAACGCGCTCGAAAGGGCTGTAATTATTTTCTGAATTGCTTCGTGCCAGGATTCGATGCGCTATAGTTGTTTCCGGATAGCGACCGTTCGGATCCGCGCCGTATTGAAACAGAAGTTCAATTATCCTTACGCAAACTGCGTCTTGATGATCAAAACCCCGACTTGTGATTACCAAGTCGAGAGGATATAATCCAGTTTCATCATATGGATCTGTCATATCTGCTGAAGGCCTATACGAAGGTCCCAAGCCGACCTTCCGAGAGTTAGGATCCGCGCCAGAGCCCAACATCATTTCGATCGTCTTCACATCTTTGGCCAGTATAGCAGAAGCCATCGTGGTGGGGTCTAAGTCTGCTCCGTAGCGGAGAAGCAGCTTGAAGACAGAGTCGTGTCCAACAACACGCGCAAGGCAGGACTTGCCTCGCTCATCAACACTTGATGGGTTCGCTCCTGCTTGTAACAGCATCTCCGTCGCCCGGACCCTCCACGATGGTCGTTCCAGGTGTTCTAGACTCAAGCCTAAAGGTGTCAATCCTTTCTCGCCTTGAACCTCCAAGTCTACTCCTTTCTCCAGGATGTATGGAAGGGCTTGCCCCGTCTGCCACCAACGATGCTGACCATTTTCGACCAGGACATTTAGAGCAGTTGTTTGATGACTTGGACCCATCACGATTTTGTCCGCCTTGGCTCCTTTCTCGATCAATAGCTCAATGGCGTGTAAGTTCGGCTCCTCCGACATACAAGCAGCTACCAAAAGTGTTGACAGGTCCTGGCTTACTTTCATGACCCTTCCTTTCTCCATGGACCCTTTGTTCTTCTCAAGATCTGATATAACTTCTGGTGTAAGCAAAGCATCCAGAAACCAGGCATGTCCACTGATAGATAGCTCAAATAAAACTTCAAAGAACTTTTCACTCTCAGGTTTCGGGGAGTGCTTCTTGATGTATGAAGGAATGGCGTTGTAGAGTCTTTCTGCAATCATAAATTGTACCTGACTGGAGAAGCTGTGGTCAGTATGGCGCGTTGTTACTGTATTGTCCAGAAGCTTAGCTCTTTGCTGTAAAGAAGCCTCTACTTCTACTGCGGATGGTGGTGGCTCTGGAAGGCCCAGAGACACCCTCGCCCGTACGAGGGACTCCACTGTGTAGTCGTGTTGTCGATTCGCAGCTGCAACAATAGCTTGGTCAAGGCCTCGCCAGCTTGCCGAGCTCGTGGTCTTGATAAGGAGGTTCAGGATGTCGTCAATTCGGTCCTGGTGGTAAGAGCCTCTACGCCTTTCTGACTCACGTATAGCAGGCCTCGCCGTTCCATTGATATGTACAGCACCAGCACCAGGGTAACGAGTGCCGTTTTTCCAGTTTTTGAGCTCCTCCTCAAACTCGACTAACCCCTGCAGAGCTGAGTTCTCGTATGTCTCCAATAAAGGCACAGCCCCGGCTTTGATGAGAAGGTCAACTGATTGATAGCGTCCGGAGGCACAAGCGTAGTACAGCGGGCTCCGACCTCGTTCGTCTTTGGCGTTGACTGCTTTGACCAGTTGCTCCGTGTTTTTCTTGGCTTTAAACCAGTCGACAAGTACACCTATGACATTACTCTGCCGGCCTCGAGAGGCAAGATGAAAGACATTAAGTCCTTCGCGCGTGGAAAGTGTTGCATCAGCTCCAGCGTCAAGAAGCCTTTCTGTAAGATCCGTAGAAAAGGTTGACAGGGTATGGAGTGGTACTATCCCGTCATTATCCGGCTCGTTTATGCCCTCATGGTTCTGCTGCACAATGTACTGGAACAGACTCGGTTTCCCCTCATCGTAATAAGTGTACTGATCTCTGAGAGCATGCTGGTCATGCTCGCACATAACATGTAAAGGTGTTTTCCCTCGATTGTTAGGTTTTCTCGGATCCACACCCAACGCTGTAATGGTTTGAAACACCTTCGCCGATACCACATCCCTACCGCTAAATGGTCTGACAGCCTCGTGCCAGACGTTATTACCTTCACGGTCGGTTTGCCTGGGATCAGCGCCCTTCTCAACCAGAAGCTTCAGCATCTCATCATCCGGACCGACATCCGAACGGATGTGTTGTATGAAGATATGTAGAAGTGTTCGGCCTCGAATGTCGGTAACGTTGAAGTGTGCACCTGCCTCGACCATAAGATCCACAAATTCATGGTTGATGTTGCTCCCGGATAGGCTAATAGCGTTGAAGAGGAAGGTATAGCCGTTTTCGTCTGCCGCGTTCACATCCACGTTCGGCAACTCAAGAAGAGGCTTGAAACTGTCCAGTCCAGCCCACATGTAGTCGCGATAGTTCAGCGTATGTAGGGCTGTCTGTCCTCGGTTATTGCGGAGATTTATGTCCACCCCGGCATGTACTAACCGATCGAAGAGACGAATCGCATCAGGCTTGTTCTCTACACCTATCTTTGTAAGATAGTGCAAAGGTCCATTTCCATCACTATCACTGATACTAGGATCGACGCCCAGATCGAGAAGCTTCAGTGCCTTCTCGAGTCTTGACTCGTCATCCCTGGGCGTCATTCTGTAGTCTTCCTTGTATAAGCTTTGTAGTAGGACGGTCCTCCCGTTGCGCCTCCTGGTGTTGATGTCTGTCCTGGTTAGAAGCACCTCTGCCACAGCAACACTGTGCGCAACGTGAAGAGGCGTCAGTCCATTGTTATCCAGAGCGAAGGGATCCGCTCCAGCGGCAAGAAGAAGCTCAGCAGCAAGAGGAGTCATGGCCAGATGCAGTGGTGTCATTCCATTGTCATCAGCTTGGGTCACTGTTACACGATTAGCCTCTCCCATTCGGAACGCCCTAGAAGGGTTACACCTACCATTAGCGCCAGCAGCGAAAGCTAATGCAAAGCACGCTTTCAACTTCTCTTCTGAAATCTCTTCACGTAGTCTAAATTCCCTATACTTCTTTGGTGCTGCCAGGCCGTGCAGAACATTCGCTCCGCCTTCAGATGTCATGTCATACGGGGTAATCCGAACCTCATCCCGAGGGAAGTTCGGGTCTGCACCTGCATCCAGAAGCAGCTTTACTGCATCTGGGACCAAGTGTGTGCAGGCAGCGAACAGCAGTGTCTCACCCAGGGTGCGTGCGTTAACATCCATGAGTCCAAGATTTACAACCAGTCTCATGACCTCTGGACGTTTGGATTCTCCGAGAACCCACATAAAGGCATTTCTAGCCGCTTTCTCTGATTTGATATGTGCCAAAAACATTTCGGCCACTTGTTCATCCCCGTAGCTAAAGGCCAGCTCAATAGGTGGATTCCAAACTTGGAGGTGAATATCCATCTCGTCAATTTCTAGATTCTTTCCCCCAATCATTACACTCAAACCCATGGGATTATCAACATAATCACCCCTTCGTATCTGCCAAGGATCGGCACCGACGTCAAGAAGGTACTTGACAATTGCATGAGAGATAGGCTTAGCTATAAGTGCTTCATGGAGAGGTGTATAGCCTTGGGTGTTGCAGTGATTTGCGCTCACACCCTTGCTGATAAGGAGACGAGCCATGTCCAGGTTCCCTTTGACAACGGCCTTGTGTAACGGTGGGAGCAATCGACTACTTTCAAAGTACCCTGCCGTTTTCATATCAATGCGGGCCACAAGATACCTGGCAAAGTTGTTCAAGTCCAGATGAAGTGCAATCAGCAGCGCTTTGCCTTCCTCCTGGTTTACAAAGCTCGACAGCTCTTCCCAGAATAGCTCGTCACCACTACTCTCTGATCTTAACAACAGCGCTAACTTCCTCGAGTTTTGTGGTGTCATTAGAAGTGAGAAGATACTCTCATTGGCTTCATCTTGAGGAAACCCTTGGGCAGAGGACTTCGCTATATGCACATGCCAGTTGCTAGCCGCATAAGACATAAATGGCCACGATTGGGGGTTCTTCCTCTGTTTGTGCCTATCATACTCCAGGGTATCAAGGCAACCCGCTCGTAAATATGACAAACATAAAAGTGCGACAGTGTTGTGCGTAGATGCTGACTCAAATACCGGGATATCCTGGTCGGATGGTGATCGATTCAGTCCGAAGAGATACTCTGTCAAAGAGTGATGAACCACGCGAACAGTTTCATCTGGCAGGACTTCCAAAAGTGGCCCGCAAGATGTTCGAATAA
This sequence comes from Fusarium sp. MBC 181, assembly GCA_030772735.1. Taxonomy (NCBI): domain Eukaryota; kingdom Fungi; phylum Ascomycota; class Sordariomycetes; order Hypocreales; family Nectriaceae; genus Fusarium; species Fusarium sp. MBC 181. Next base: position 80,867 of record JAPHDB010000238.1, on the reverse strand, counting down.
GGCTTTTCATAGTTGCAATGTCTTGGGTATATTCTGGTCTGGTCATTTTGATGCAGTCAGATATCTCAAGGAGACGCAAGGGCCGGTTAGCGTGCGTGACGAGTTGCAAAACGAAGATGTTTAATCCTTCTGGAAGGCCTGTACGTCCCATGTGCTCCCGTAAAAGGTTGCCGTATATCATAGATAGATTGAGAGGTGTTTTATCGATAAGATCCAACACTTGTTGATGGCTTGTAAGCTTCTGTTCACATATAGTATCCATGGTCAACTTGGCATGAAGGAAGAGGCCATCAGCCTTCTTCAGTATCTTGGATACCATAGCTTCGTGATTTTCCAATGCTGGAAAGACTTGATCGACCCTGTGATGAAGGTACTTGAGGATGTCCGGGCTGACTTGGTCGTTGTTAAGACGAATGTCTAGGAGTTTGAGATTCCTCACTGTCCTCTCGATTGTCGCGATGGGACGGCTTGTGATGATGAGCTTGACTCTGTCCGGATTGCTGTTACCCAGCTGATCAAGCAAGTGCAAGAAGTCCTCCATGACGTCGTGGTCCATTTCATCCAGAGCGTCTACTACAAAGTAGGCCTTGGGTATGCTCCTCAAGGCGAGTTGAAGGAGGTGCCATAGGTCTGCTAGTGAGAGACTATCGACAGAGTCTGCATCCTTATCTTCGAAAGCTAACTTCTTCAACGCAAGTTGCAGTGGAGGGCTGGATGCAAGGGCTTGAGTGATCCAATCACGAAAGGCAGCCTCAGGACGGTGATTCGACTCGATGGTGTGGCGGAAAAAGAAGTGAAACACAGGGTGCTCGTCTGAAGTGAGATGACTAACCAGTTTCGCTGCCAGCACAGATTTACCTGCGCCAGGCACACCTCGAATCCACAAAATGCCATGATCGGTGCCATCGTGCCATTGTTGAAAGACAGGCGAGTCAATGAGCCACTGACTGGTGCCCTCGAGATGTGAGCTTGCATGCTTTCCAAGCTCGCTTCCATCACCGTCATACTTGGTAGGTTTAATCCAAGTGTGGAGCCGCTTCAGGGTAGTGTCGTCCTGAGGCGGGACACTGGACGGGTTATAATCCGGGATAGATGATTGGTCGACCATAATCATGTCATTTAGCGGCTCGTCCAGTTCGTTCCGCAAGACTGATTGATGAGCCGGTATGTGCGTGACAAAGACCAGAATTGCAAAATAAAGGAAAAGAGGCGTGTTTACCATGTTTCTGTTTTCTGTTGTTGATGATACGATACAATCCGATCAGTCGATTGGGATATTGCTTCTTATCATAGTCTTACTCCGCCACAGAGCAGCATTGAGCGACATGTCAAATGAGGAAGCAGCCGATCTCCAAGCCCACCAAGTGCCTTGGCGCTTTGCCATCGATTGGCCACAAGACTTTCTTGAATACAGCTTATGATGAAATCTGACAATCCGCATCAACAAACAGGTTGTGATGTAGTAAGGATCAAATCCCCGCACTCGACTTAAGATAAGAAATAAACGAAGTGAACAAGGCGGTTCGTGCAATATGATAAGAAAGAAACTTGGTTTACTTAAATTTGGCTAGAAAGATTTCCAGTTTATCCTTAAATTTGCCTTTACACTGGCCCCGTTGCTTCCCTTCTTTTGATGTCCCGTTCGCAATTTGTGCGTTTCCATCAAAGAAGAAGTTGTCAAAAAGGACGTTTGAGAATCTGGCTTGGAGATCCTGTAAAGACCATGGCTCCTTTGCTTCCTTTCCAATCTCGGCCAACGTTTGAAGAAACTCCTCCCTCTCTTCTTTATAGTCAACTGCTTTGAGCCGGTCCACCCACGGTCTCCCATCCACCTCGTAGTCATACCACTCCTTGGCCCAGTGAGGTCTTGTCTTGAGAGCCTCGCCTGTTGAAGGATCCTTCAGTGCCATCCACTTGTCCAGTACCGATTGTGCAAATTTCGGCCAAATTTCACGCGCGCTGTACAGAGTCAACACCTCGATACTGCAAGTACCAAGTGAGTTTCCGCGTTGAGGTGCCATAATTACGTCGCTTCCACCCATGATTCGCATCTCAAGAGGCATTCGCATGGGGCATGTATCGCTGTTTTGGTAGGTGAGAAGAATAGCATCCCACCATGCCTGTTGAACAGGGGTGTAGTCGATTATGTCCGCATGGTCTCCTTTCTTTGCGACGAGGGGCATCTCAACTTCGACATCCCGAACGCGTACGTTCTGGATAGCTCGCTGGAAATGCAGCGCATCTGGTAAGAATGTCTTGACAGGATCCTGTGGTAGTGCTTTCATCGCACCCGCAGAGATGATTGTGACAAGACCTTCCGAGAGGTGAGCAACGTTAATTAACTCTTTGAAAAGAGGTGCGTTCTGAGCCATGTTCATCGCAACGGTTTCGAAGAATGAAAGTATGATTTGAGTCGGGCTTGGGAACGGCTCTGCTCCCTGAGGGTCGTCGGTCTTATTCCACGTATTGACCCAAGAAAAGTCAGAATACGGGAACCAGAACCACTCAGAGTAATAATCATTGGTAGCACGATCTTCGAAATCTTTCTGACACCTTTGTTTCTCAACGTCAGACAAAGGTGTCCAGTATTTGAGGAGAGCAGGAGGAATGTCCTTCTCTTCAAGGCCTGGTGGTGGAGGCACTGCCTGTATGACGGGAATCTTCTTGGGATCGAGTTCTGCATAGCTCATGGGAGCGAACTCCATTGTTATGTGAGTCACAACACCCATAAGGCCAAAACACCCACTTGCTGCGCGTAGGTGTTCGGGCTTCTCAACGGTCTGTAAATTGCCGTTTGCGTCAACGTATTCGATCTTTCGGACAAGGTCACTCAGCGTCATATTCTGACGGCCTGCGCCATGGCAGATAGGCGCGTTGCTTCCGCCGAGGGTGATCTCAACCATAATGACGTTGAGGGGAATGGTTACAGTCCCTTCCTTGATACACCATCGGCGCAGTCTTTCGTTTGTCACTGCACATCCAACGCGGACAAGCTTATTACCAGAAACTCGAGGCTTCCCAGATGCGAAATCAATCCGCTGTAGCTCAGTAGGTGAAGATTGTGGAAGCGGTAGCGATTCGATGTTCGGCAGTGAGGTGGCCGTTTTGAGATCAAGCATAGATATCAAGATCTGGCCATCTTTGCCAAAGATGGGTGACCACGAGTGTCCTATCACAAAATTAGATCCTATTCAGATAGAGATGGGAGAATTTTCTTACTGTATCCAGAGCACCTGACACTCATATTTCTATCCTTGGCGTATCTAACGATCGACTGGATATCGGCGGTAGTGCTGGGGATACAAGTCAAGAAAGGTGTATTCTCGATGTTGAGTCCCCAATTCTGGAATTTCACATTCTTGTACACCTGGGGCCAAGTCAGCTGAATATTTGCATAAGTTCCATAGGACGTTCCCGGACCATAATTTCCTGGCCTTTTTTGCTACGACTGAAAAAGTCCCGCAATCCAACCACAGCTTCAGTAAACCAGTCATCAACAACAGCGTTTGTCTGACGAAAAGTAGCAAGTAAGTCCCCCTCGAGACCTGGTTTCTTGATATCTTTGATGTTTTCGTGGGTGATTCGAACGATAGACTCAGCTTGCTGAAGCTTGTCAATCTCTTGGCGGCAGCCAAGGCTTGGTCCAGGAACAAAATCTTGTGCAAGGTCATTGATGTTTTCACCAGCAACAAACTTCTGGATTTGCTCCTGCTCCTTAGGTGTATACAACTTCAGCATCGAAGAATAAGTGCCATCGGTCTCTGAGTCTTTGAGAACTTGCAGAAGACGCCGATGAAAGTCAACGTCCGAAACTTTGACATCAGGGGATGCAAAGTCAGATAGAAGGTCTCTCAGGCCGGGCGCGTTTGTTTTAGAGAATTCAGGGTTCTCGTCAAGCTTTTCGACAATGTGGTTGGCACGGTCGTAAACCTGATGGTCCCAGGCCAGTGACGGTACAGTGGAAGTCCCCATGTTAAAGGCTTGATAAGAGGGTGATAAACTTTAATATTGGTACTAGAAGGTTTTAGATCGAAGTGCAGATTGTTTTGGTTTTACAGAGTGAGGCGAGGACTCTTATATAGCGAAAGAAAATTAGTGTCAAGCATGCTCTCAGCCCATAGCCGACTTCTGGTCATTTGTCCAAAGGACCAGTAACAACGGTGCGGAGAAAGTGACAAAGGCTTTCAGCCACGTTGAACTATAGCCTATTACATGTAGAAGCGGTTCAGCTCCTCGCCAATTTGTGACCGCCTGCAGCTCAGCCGCACTAGTCGCCGTTCTCAGCTATCACATGCTTCTTACTGAAGTAAATGACAGTCGTCAGAAGACTTTACTCACGGAAACTCACCTCCTTCGGGCCACGTCTTTTATTTCCATACCGACTACTCCCTGGCCATTGTCATCACCCTGTCTGTCTTATAGCAAATTCGAAGGCTAGGCAATCCATGTGCCCACTAGCAAGTGTCAGAAAACTGAATGACTCACATTGGTTGAAGGGGTCAGTCCTATAGCCGGCACCGCATCATCCCTCTGTTGAGGTGGCGTTGGCTTGCCCACATGATAAGTGCACATGCATATGCACCCCAACAGTCACAGATAACACTGTCCGGACTTTGTACTCATGCATAACGTATTCCAGAATCTTACAATCGGTCAGAGGCCTACGGTGGCAAAAGGTCGAGACCAATCTCGTCCACAAATAATTACCACTTGTACACATTGTCTCACCCGAGGAGCGTCCGTAGGACGAAAACAACGATACTACTCAGTGTTCTATTTGAGTTTCACAAAGGTCAGTGATCTAGTTGTATTCCCCGTTGTGCTTAGGGAGGAATACTACCAGGTTTTCAATTTCATCGTATCTTAGCTATTAAAGATGGTTTTTCTGCATGGATAATGGAATGTAAGTTCTTCTATTTAAGACAACTGTGGACGTCTATCACATTCCGTAGCATAGTCAGACAAGGTGTGTCAGCAGAGCTTCCGCAGAGGTATTGTAAGCACTCTGTTCCCGATGAAGGACTGGCTTTCAACCGCAATGGCTGCATTAATGTCTTCGAGTGGCTGGCTGAATCCAAGACAGCGTATTCCGTGTCGCGGGTTCATTTCCTATACTAGGCCCTCCCTATTTATCACCATGAAGATTCTGGACTTCGACGTAAATCCAATATTGACCGCTTCATGTTTGACATTTACTGCTCCATAAGGTTGAGGAGACTTTGGATGCTTCCAAATAATCTTTCCATTGGTGAGAAATCCGGTCCCGTGATCTGCCAAACTTAAAGACCTATTTTGCATCTCGCTTTGGAAATGCCTGCCTAAGATGTCAAAAAGAAACCAATCTGTCATTGCAATGAATGAGCATGTGAGGCATCATCCCATCAGCCAGAAGTATGCCTTACTAGACATCTTGAGGTTTGATGAGAACTACAGGGTAGGGGATAATGGGACGTTTGGTCTATCGGATTTGCGGGCCTGTTTACCGTCTTTATGAAACACGTCGGTGGTCAGTGTGCTCGGCGATCTCACCATCAAGTTGAAATGTCCGAAGGCTGCTGTATCCCCACCAGTCGCTATTTTCCCGTAACTGATCCGAAAGCGGGTTAGTGACTTCGATATTCCACCAACACTTCTCTGCTCACGGAAGATAATAGCAGCTTTTAATGCTGACGCAAGCTCGCTTCTGAAGGCGAGTGCACCGTTTCTTCCGGGCAGTATATAAGCGACTACGATTCTTCACCGTAAATAATCCTTGTTGGCGATGGCAGTGGAGCTGCTTGCTAAATGCTGGTCAAGGAGAGCATCTTTATTACCTTGTCCACGCAGGACACAGGTGCTGGGTATAAGCTTTTTGCCGAGGTGACGGCTCAATGTAAGCCGGCTAACGAATTTAAAGATGTTAGTTATTCCGCTGTCAGTCATTGTTTTGTCAGCTAAAAATATTCGTCGTATTGCTTGTTCTACAGTTTGTTTCGAGACCCCTGCTCTGACCCCTGGTCTCTGACCCTCAAATTAAACCCGCCTCGCTTAAAGATAAAAAGTCCAAGACAGGGGAGAGCGTCAAAGTTAAGAACTCGGCCCAACACCCCTGCACCGTTCTGGTATTCTCCGTCGCATGTGGAGCATACGCCTTCTTCTTCGTCATTTTATAGGCTGACTGTCCAGGTCTGAATTCGGTAACTACCGTGTCATGTTTGTATTAAACAAGATGTCTGTTTCAGGTTACGCCTAATTGTAACGATATCCGCTAAAGGAGAACGGAGGATTTACATATTCCCGGATTCAATTGGTGCAGAGATTTATATCCGAAATCCTGGATGAAGATCAGCGGTCTGGGATGTCGGAATCTAAACCTTGATTGTTCCGTGGAGTATAAGACTCTGGTCATACCCGTCATGAGAAAATTAGAAGACCACCGACAAACCATCACCAACAAACTACCACGACAATAACATCCATCATGCTCGACTCTTTCTCACCACGCAAGGTGTTGACTACACTTGTTCTGGGCGCTGGCCTGGTTGCAGCCCAGTTCCCGCCTCAGGGTCAGCCTCAAGGCCAGCCTCAGTTCGCACCTCAGGGCCCTCCTCAAGGCCAATTTCAAGGTCCTCCTCAAGGTCAATTTCAAGGTCCGCCTCAAGGGCAGGCTCAAGGTCCTCCCCAGGGTGCGCCTCAGGGTGCGCCCCAAGGCCAGGCTGCGCTCCAGACCATCACCGGCTTTGGAGAAGTCTACAACACCCAGTTGAAGTTGCAGGCTTACATCCCTAGCAACCTCCCTGCCAGCCCAGCAATCATCCTCGCTGTGAGTGACATATTGATTACATCCTTACTACAAGCAGTAAGCTAACCAAACATCTAGCTTCATATGTGCGGTGGAACCGGAGAACAGTACTTCCAGCAAACCAATTACAAATCCTTGGCCGACCAAAAGGGTGTTGTCGTCCTGTACCCATCTTCCCCCAAGGACTCTAACTGCTGGGACGTTGCTAGCAAACAGTCCCTTACGCACGACGGCAAGGGTGATAGTCAGGCTCTCATCAACATGGTAGACTGGGCCATCAAACAGTTCAAGGCCGACCCCAAGAAGGTTTTCGTCACCGGCTCTAGCTCTGGATGTATGATGACTAATGTCATGGCTGCAACTTATCCTGACCGCTTTGCTGCTGCTACCTGTTACTCAGGTGTCGCTGCTGGCTGCATGGATGGCGCACCTGGATCTAGCCCCAGCAGTTCTGGTCGCGTCTGCTCTGATGGAAAGGTCAGGAAGTCCGGCGAGGAGTGGGCTGCGCAGGTCCGCGCCATGTACCCAGGCTACAAGGGCGCGTACCCTAAATTCAAGACCTTCCATGGTACCGCCGACTACTTTGTCTTCTACCAGAACTTCCTCGAACAGGTCAAGGAGTGGTCGACGATCCATGGCGTCCAATCTACTGGCAAGCAGACGGACGGCAAGGGCTACACCACCGAGACCTTTGGAGATGGAAGCAAGTTTGTGTCTGTATCTGCTGCTGGAGTCGGACACACTGTCCCTGTTCATCCTGAACTTGACTTCCAATGGTTCGGTCTTAACTAAGTGGGGGTTGACAAACCAGTATATATGGGTCCTGTACATATCGAAGCCGGTGCTCTACGTCAACAAATGCATTATCACCGGAGTTATCATTCTCCCGAGGCAGTCTTTTTGTAAATATTTACATTTTCCGAGTTTTAGAAATAAAACAATTCATCGTTTTGTTACAAGACTGTGCCTTCATTTCTCGCAACAGTGCAACTTATTATTGAATGTAATTAACTCAATAGTTCCTCTAACTCATTTCTTTGGGGCTCTAGCCAGAACAGTACCATATCGAGAGTAAGTGTCATCGGGCGAAGCAACAAAGTGATCCACCTTTAAACCAGCCTTGGGTTGGAAAACGCAGATAACATCTGAGCCTCCAAACTGAAAGTAGGAAATCTCATCTCCCTTCTTCAGCTTATCTCCCACCTGTGCGGTCATCTTCACCGAAGAAACTTGAGCCATTCCAATGGGCAGCACCGCCACGAGACCCAACACAGGGTTGTCAATCACACAAAGACCACGTGTCTGCAGGAACTGGTACCCTGGCGAGTCTGGTGCATCTGTGCCACACATTTTGCGAACGCGCTCACATTTCGCATTAACTTCAAGGTATGCTGCGCCTTGGATGTTCTTGACCTCGACTACTTCGCCTGAGACAGGCGCATGTTGGCGGTGGTAGTTGAAAGTGTTGAGGAAAGCATGCATCCATACGCCGCCATGGAAGTCTTTGGCATATTTACTGCCCTGAAGAAGAGACGAGATTGTCCACTCCAAACCTTTGATCATAACGATTCCATCAGACTCAATGTTGATAATGCTGTCTTTGGGGATCGATCTGTCAAAGGTACAGTCGGCTGGGTATACGATGACATGGTCGTCTTCTGGATCGGCGATGGGTCGCATACCAGGCTTGAGCTTTCGAGCAAAGAACTCATTGAAGGTACGGAACCCCCCAGGAGGAACTTCAGCTTCGTCGTAGGCGTACGGGGGCGATTTCTTGAAGCTTTCAAGAGATTTCTCCGTAATTGAAGCGGGCGTGTCCATGAAAAGCCCGATCAGCTGTGCATAGATGACAATCCATGAGGAGAGCCAGGTAAGAGGCATTCCTGCCTGGCTAGGATGGATCTGAGTCTGGAGCTCGGCCAAAGGTTTCTGATCGAGAATGAAGTAGAACATAGTGATGATGTCATAAATATCCTTTGCCATGTATTTCTCTTCGGGCGTCCACTTGAGAAGATCGTTTGCAAAGTCCAGGAATGAAAATGCGTCAGTGATGTGGAGTTTATCCATGAATTCAGGAATCTTGGTGCGCGCTTCCTTCACTGCGTCGCCAAGTGCACCCGGTTTAAGAACCTCCAACCAGCCCGTCAAAATACTGATGTGAGGGTGGAATATGATAGGTAGTGGGCCATCTCCGGCGATTGGGAAGGGAGTAAGGCCAATGAGGCTTTTTGAGTTCTCATCGGGAGGAGTTCTGGCAGGGGTGGGAGGTGGCTGGAAGCCAATCTCAGTATCGGGGGCAGTAGGAAGACCGGAAGGCATTTTGGGCTGTGGCTCTCTGTATTGTGTGGAATGCAAAGTCAGATGGAGATATCTATCAGTTAGGTTGGCAGTTGAGGAGGTTTTATAGACGCCAGCATACGACGATCGATATCTTTGACCCGCTATTTTGGAGAGATATGCCTACTGATTCTGGCCTTTCTATTCCTTGTTCAAAAGTCATCTTTCCCCGCGCACTAAACTTGTGTATCCAAGTGGTGTGAAATCACTCGTTGACGTAGTAGCGGCACAATTGTCCATGTCTTAGACCCCCTCCAGAGACATTGATAGCGGTGAAGCTGATCGACAGCGGATCTTTATTGAAGATGCGCAATCTCCGATTGTGTACAGTCCGAACAATCAGCAGCGACGTGGTGCGAACTTGTTAGCCACTAGACATACAACGGAGCGTGGGTTGGATCAAGCTCAAAGCGATCTGCTTCTGCACTTCCGTATCATGACCTATGTTGTTTCGTTATCAAACAAGTTCCAACCACCAAGTCTAATAGTTTCCGAACATGGTTTGTACTACAGATAGCTTCTGCAAGTCTGAAACAACCTTCACGGTCTGCAAAATAACTAAACTTGAACATACTTTAGTCTCTCGGGTCAACCAATGTCCTTTGCTTGGTCCCAGTTTTCCTTTTCTCAAATGCTGCACAAGTCTATGAATCAAGTAAGCGATTGCCTTTTCCAGAATACTATACATACTTAGACACAATGCATGCGCTCATTTTGAGGCCCCCGGTGAGAGGAGAGAGGGAGGGTATGTTAAAGTGGACCTGGAATGCTAGTTCTCTCTCCAGTGGATGGAAAATCGCCAGTGTTACGCGCTGGGACGGCCCGGTTTATGCATGTTTCAGCCGCATTCGCATGTCTCAGCTGTTGTCCAACAGATCTTATACTCTTCTGGCCTTTCAGCTCGCCACTTTCAGTACAGTTCCCACACATCTCTGGTAACTTACGCGGACCTCCGAAAGCACAAGAGACGAAATAATTTAGTCACTTTATACCAGTTTAGATAAGCATTTAGGCCACTTTATTATATTGGCCTAAGCCTTGAGAGTCAATTCCTCTGTTACCAGCCTGACGTAGTAGAGACTTCAATCTGAACTTGGTCGAATCACCAATCAAAGAGCGACCAGCTGACTGGAAAAGCTCCGAATTCTCATTATTATGGAGTTCGAGAGCGACGACAAATCTCCTGCCGCTTTGAACACTGGAAATAGACAACATGTACCCGGGCGATCCGCTACAAGGACTTTGGGGAACACTAGAGCCAGGAAAATACAACTTGATAGCTGAACTGAATAGCACGTGATAGCTCAATGTCCTTGATAAGACATTTTGATGCCCAGAAGGCCACTGCCACATTAAGACCATACCATGTTCACTCAACTACCACTTCCGGACTTCCCCAGAGATTTTGAATCCCGTCACCCTCATTCACCCATCCCATCTCCTCGATCATTGCATCAGGATCAAAACACATAAACCATAGTGGCCACAGGTACTCGGCAATACTAACACGTAACCACCATCGCCGACCGTCACGCATCGTTTCGTTTGTCACAACCGTTACCCAGCGTAACAGCTTCTGCCGATCCAACTCAAGGGGCGTTCGCGGGTCATCGGGCATTGCGATGATATTATCAATGCTCTCTTGATCTAACACCAAGCAGAATCGGAATCTCCCATTCGGGCAATGGAAGCGCTGATTGTCGTAGTCGACTGGTGTGCGGTTCGCATCAATCCATTTGTTGAAGATGTGACCGACTTCATCCACGGACGCATTGGATAGCATTTTCTTATCCTCGATTACTTCACTGTAGTAGCGACTCCAGAGGTCTTGGTTCGGTAAGGGATCATAAGGATCGTTGATACGAGGTGGCATTGACTCATTCTCGGTAAAATGCTTTGCGTAACGGCTCAGGCGATCAACAGCCTTAGCGACCGCTTCATCCGAGTCCGGTGAGTAGACAGTGCGGAAAATTGTGAACCCCCAACAGTAAGGGTAATTGTGACTGTGGTCGTTGTCGGCGAGGTTCCGCAGTGCATGTCGAGACAAGCGGCGGGGCTCCTGATCCCTGGGGAAACGAGCTTCAGGATTGGCAATGGCCATGTCGACGGGTAGGAAGGCCGGCATGTTCACAAAGCTATAGATCTTGGATTCCAATCGTGGTACTGAATGACGTGAATTTTTATTAATTGAGAAGAGAGAAATCCAGCGTGGTAGTCAGTGAACATCCGGTTCGCTGTATCTGGCATGTTGCGATTCACCTTCCTATTATTGTTTTTTTAGCGGAGGATGGGATGCAGGGGTTATAATGAGGTATTTACTTTCCCCAACCTGTTCACAGCCTAACCCAAAGACCGTGCTCAATCGTCGCTTTTATATATAAAAAGAGCATCACCAAAACCACAATGAATGTATCCCCGCGCGTCGTCGAACATGAGAAGGGCTTCTCTCTCCTCCCCACAGAAATCATCATCGCAATTGCGGCAGAGCTAGTGCTGGCCCGCTCCCCTGGATATCGATATCGGGAGTGAGTTTGCTTGATTGTTGCACGCAACTCGTAGGCTGATCATTTGCACCAGAGGGACATGTCAACAACTCAAAATCCTAAGATTGGCACATAGAAAATTCGTCGACTGTGGGTATATCAACAAGATTCTTTTCACACGTATTCGTCTTGAGCCGACGCGTGGTGGACTCAGGACAATTCAGCGCGGCGACTTTTCACGCGTCGCCAATTATGTGGATTCAATTACATTTATCACACCGCCGAGCTGGGAGCTTTCATTCGAAACATACCAGAGCATAGTTAATGAACCAGATCGAATTTCTGCTTTCTTTTCTGAGAAAAAGTTAGCCGAGGGTTATGCCGCTTATATGCGAGACGCGAAAGACGCTCAGGCGTTACTCGAAGACTTGGATGGTGAACTGAAGGAGGCTTGGACCCGCATTCTCCAAACAACGGGAGATCGCCTCAAAACTGTCCGATTGCTCAGCGATAATTGCAAAGAGACTCGCCATATCGAATATTTTGATACGCCCAGCGAAGTTCACTGTGGAGTACCCAGTCGACTTCCGCGTCACGACCATGGCTTGGGTCCTGTCAGGTATGGCTGCCATTATGCGACAGCAGTAGCGGGCGACAAACTCTTTAACATGGCTATGTCATGCTTATCAGCTTCAAAAGTAGCCATACTCAACCTTACTATTGACACGCTCATGACGGCAAATATTGAATGTACAAAAATCCCAGGCTGGGAACAGCTGGATTTCAGTCTTTTGAAGAAGCTTGATTTTTCATGTCAATTTCCATCAGACGAGCATGGCCTGGTCTCAGATGCTCTCAAGGCCGTCACCGCTGAGAACATGGAGATGTCTGGCAAAATAGTTCACCAACTAATCGACAAGTGCCACTCCACTATAGCAGAGATCACGTTGGGAGGGTTTGATGGAGACGCTACGGTTTGGCCAACACGCGCTCCAACGTATGAATTACCAGTGCTTCATACATTTACTCAAAGGGTTGACCACAATCCGTTGCTTCTCCATCATTGGCTGCTCCACATGCCAAGTTTGCGCTGCTTTACCCTCGCTGGCAGAATTGCTAACAATTACCCTTCTGTCGATTTACGATATGTTTTTGATGCAATTCGCGACCATCCAAATGTATCTGGTCCAGATCCCAAGGGACTTGAAGTTGTGTTCGAGCAGATCATTGTGTCTGGATGGGTCGAGCTATCTTACGGTGGGACGATTTGCAAAGATAGCAGCATCGCTACAGCAAGACATGAACCTGACACCAGTTCCGACCACTTGATAGATCGTGGGTACCCACTAGAGGCGCACTTCTATGGCGAGACAAATTTCAAGCATAATTACCCCTTGAGATACCAGTTAGATGATTGGGATCCGGATGATGAAGATAGTGATGAGGACGAGGAGGATGGGAATGAGGAGTGGGAGGAAGAAAGTAGCGAGGAAGAATAGTATGTTGCACCATCTCTTTCTCAGTACAAGGGGTACTCGAAAGTACTTAGAACACAAGCTACAATGAAAACTGGTTGGCTTTCTTTTGGTTCAATCTGATTCAGTGACCATTGGTGGTTGTTATTGCTCTTCTTTGCCTTGTCAGGCTCCTTTCTAAGGTTACTTGACGAACACGCATCGATACACGTAACATTTGCCGTCATTTCCGTCTCAGCCCCAGTAAGCGCAGATATTTGACCAGAGTTGCCTGATTGGCTAGATCTACCCCTTCTATGAACAATCTCTGCATCCACGTAAGCTATCAGCGAACTTCAGGCAGAGTGTTTTCATAATGCAAGACACGCGTCCGAGTAACACCGGCGCCTTATCTCCGTATAATTCCCTAAATCGAAAGCTGACAATGGCGTTTTCCTGTTGCAGTGCATTTTGTGACTACTCGACAGTTCGCCAAAGCTAGTCTCTTTATAGATGAATCTTACATCAGCCCTACTGTGACCTGTGTCTGTCATTCAGCTTTAGCAGATACGTAATCAGGCCATCGGAGGTATACAACCACTTACATTCGATCAGCTGGCAGTGTCAAGTGTGTCTCTTGAGCTTGGGAAAATAGAATACACCGCTACTCAGAAATCAACTCGTACAACTATAAAGACGCTTGAGATCCCCCGTCTATCACAATCTTCTGTCCTCATAGCACAAGTTCCTTTTGTCACTCACAAGCAACGCACTACCCATGCAACCAAACATGAATACATTTTCCACTCTCTTGTTGTTTGCCTTGGTGGCTGCAGCATCTGCCCAGTCCTTTGTCTCCCCACCCAAGAACATTACGACTGTTCTTTCGAAGAAGTTCAAAGGAGCAAGAATCTCATATAAAAAGGTCACCAACATTTGTGAGACAACAGATGGTGTCAACTCATACTCAGGATATGTGCATCTCCCGAGTTACTTTGTGCCCGATGCTGGGGGTGTCAAAGGGCTACCTGAGAATGGCAGTGCGAGCTACTTTTTCTGGTACTTTCGTATGTACCACACCATCTGATCATTCACCTATCCACTTGCCATCACTATTCTAATGTTACAACTCTATACAGCGGCCCGAAAGAACCCAGAGAGCGCTCCGACCGCTATGTATTTTGGCGGTGGCCCAGGCTACAGTGGATTTGACGGGTCCTCGGTTTTCCCTTGTTACTTCAATCCCGATTCGAACTCAACTACGCTAAACAAACATTCCTGGAACAATCATGTCAACATGCTTTACATAGACAATCCTCTGGGAGTGGGCTTCTCTTATACTACCCTGGCGAACGGAACACTTGACACTTTGACCAACACCTTCCAGCCCGCCTACAAACACAATCATTCATTGGAGTCCATTACTGATATCCATGATCTCAAAGAGATTGACCTTACAAAGATTCCAGCCACAATGCATGTAACTGATCCGTCAACCACGATTAATGGCACAATGGCTGCGGCTAGGACGATCTGGAGATTCTCGCAGGTCTGGTTCAACGAGTTCCCTGAATACCGCACTAAGAACGATAATATCTCCATATGGGGAGTGTCTGTCAGTTTCTACAGTACTAGGAGATGATTCCAGGCCCACTAACTCGGTTATCAGTATGCTGGCTTTTATGCAACTATGTTCACTGCCTACTTCCTCGAGCAGAACGACCTCATTAAGAATGGAAAGCACGAGATCAAAGAAGCGACTGGGCTTAATATGACAACTGTGGGTATTATTAACGGGGTCACAGATATCAAGGCTATGGCCCTTGGCTGGCTGGACTACGCTAGAAACAATACCTACGACCACCCCATAATCAACGAGACGTCTTACGTCAGGTTAGTGGATCTGATGACTGATCCTAAAAAAGGCTGCTTTGCCCTTCTCCATTCTTGCAGAGCCGCTCAAGCACAAAACGATCCGCAAATAAAAGGGATCGACCCTCGCGTCAATAAGGCTTGTGCAGCAGCCTCGGTCACCTGTCTAGAAATTGGTTTCACGGGAGTAGACAACGCCACTATTGTAAGTTTGTACATGACAACCGATACTGAACATAAAAGCCCAAATATTGTAGCTCTGTTACTAATTGCTGCTCAGTACAACCCATTCGATATATCTGTCGAGAAACCAGGAGCGTTTCCTTACGAGTATGAGGCTGCTTTCTTCAACCAACAATGGGTTCAGCAAGAGCTTGGAGTACCATTGAACTATACAAGAGGCAACGATGCATTCCCAGGTGTATTCTTCAAGGGAACCGGTGATCCGGCTCGCTATGACCTCTCACACTTGGGCAATATTTTAGACAAAGGCCTCAATGTCGCTCTGGTGTCTGGCGACCGTGACTACCGCTGTAACTGTAAGCTTTCCAAGAGACTCGATTTCCCTATATAGATGTGAGCGTCTGACACAATATTTTTAGGGTTCTCCGTGGAAAATGCTTCGCTTCATATTCCTTCTCACGGCGCAAAGTCTTTTGCCAACTCTGGTTATGCAGACATCGTCACTAACTCATCCTACAATGGCGGTCTCGTCCGCGAACACGGCGGCCTCTCTTTTTCACGCGTGTATCAAGCAGGGCATAGCGCTGGTGGGTTTCAGCCCGAGACAGTTTCCAGAATCTTTGAGCGTGCCATGTTCCGAAAAGACGTGGCAACGGGTAAAGTGGAATTAGCTCGAGAAGAGAATTACCAGTCAAAGGGCAAGGCAGACGTGAGAGACGTTAAAAACAAGTTCCCTGCATCTTTAGACAGTGTCTGCTACGTCTTGCAGCCAGCCGACACGTGCACTGAGGAACAAAAGGCAGCTTTAGTCAATGGCACAGCGGAAACTGAGGACTGGGTGGTTACTTCACCAGAGGGCTTCAGAGGCAAGGTAGCGGAAAGTAGAAACAGTAATTAGCCGCGAAACGTATCCTAGTATACTAAATTTATTCTGGGATTTGATGTGTACTCAATTGGCGTTATCTTTTTATCTCTCTTTTCGTATCAGCTGAAGAAAAGTAATTCCGCCTGGAACAACAGTCTGAAGTGGATATAGCTCTCAGACTTAATTGGTGTCCCAGCGGAGCTACTACCAACAGACACTAGTGTTGGCGTTCTAGACTTGTTCCTGCATGGATACAGCTAAAGCGGCCCGCTGAGGCTGTCAATAGTTATCAATAGTAGCACTGTCTAATCTAAATACTGACTCCAGACCCTGAACTAGACGGAACTTGACTGTATAGTTGCAAATAGCTTCGGAATACAGCGTCGGGTAACCATTCGGCGCCGAAATAAGGGGCCATCTATATAATTAACACATTAACGCTCAATCTTTTCTTTCGGAGGTAAGCTCTCATTCACTCTTTTTCTGGCCTACGGTTGCTACCGAGACTTCTTTCACCATGCAGTTGATGCTCACTCTCATGGGCGTGGCCCTCGCCAATTTGGCTGCTGCTGGTCCTTGCAAGCCTAGCAAGCCAACGACTGTCAACAGTCTTTCTCTCACTGTTCCGACCACCGACATTTCCGAAAGCTCCGACGTTCCAACCCTGTCGGTTCCAGATTCCGCTACTACCACCCAAGAATCCGAGGTCATCATTACCAACACCTTTTCAGGAGGCAGCTTTGCCCAACGCGATCCCAACACTCCTAGTGGCCTCACTGGCGTTAACACTGAGGGACAGGTCGAGTTCCATTCTGGAGGATGTTACAAGGGAGACGGTAGCAAGGACGATGGCTGTGCTGCCTTGTCTGCTACTGGCAACCCTGCTGGCAAACGTGACCTCGGCTCATTTGCTAGCATGTTCCAGACTCTCAACTCCCTCAGCACTGGTCAGCGCAACAAGTACACTGTTCAGTTCTATTACCTTGTCTTCTCTGCTGGAAGCCAAGCCTGCACTGTCAGTGCGACATTTGGCAACACACAGTTCTACTCCCAGTCCCTCCTTACCTTGGGAGGAGTGAACATGCAATGGAACCAAGTTCTTGGGCAAGTCGAAGCTGACTCCTCCTCTGCCAACTTTGCTATCTCCATGTCTTGCACTGGTCAAGGTATCTCTATGATCTTGGTCGACTCGATCTTTATCTCGAACCAAGTCACCCCTGATAACATTGGTGACTTCAAACTCGACCTTGGCGGTCCTGTCGCCGATCCGGAGCCTATCACCACCTCCGAGGCTACATCTGCCCCTACTACTACCGGAGCAGGTAGTGCTCAGAAGTCTAACACATCCTCCGCTGATGATTCATCTAACACGGGAGCGCCTCAGACCGCCAGCAACAACTCCCCCAACACTCAACAGCCCGAGACCTTCACTAATGGTCCTTCCAATACTGAGGATGCTACCACTCATACTGGGGAGCCCGTCTCGACAAACCCTCCTTCTAACACCGATGAGACTCAGACAGAGAGCAGTAGCTCCCCTCGCGCCCAAGAGCCTCAGACCTTTACTGATGGTGCTTCGAACACCGAGGAGGTTACTGCCCATAGCGAGGAACCCATATCGACAAACCTTCCCTCCAGCGCCGCTCCCCACGATGCAACTGAGACCTCCCCCATTGCCACTCAGTCTCAGGGTTCCAACACAAAGACAACCGATGCTGCCCAGGGAATTAGCTCGGCTCCTATTCCAGGCACCTCTACCGAGCCTGCCGAGCCGACAAAGACCACTTGCAAAGCAACATGCGAGACTATCGACGACGCCCGCCATCATGTTGACGATTGGAACTGCGCTGTTTACGGAGTGTACAGTGGCAGTGGCAAAATCATCCCTGCTCCTGATCAGATGCCGGACAACGATGGCAACCGAGTCTACTACCAAAACCCTGGAGAATGTGCTGCACTCTGTAGGTCCATGCCTGGCTGCAAGACAATTGGTTACCAGTTTGCCGCAGCTTGGTGTTTCTTATCAACCAGTGTCATTACTCCAGCCGATGTCCGTCCAGTTTGGAGTGATGACAGAGATGTTGATTGGTACGCAATGGACAAGTGCTTCACATGCTCTGGTTGCGAGTCTGGTTCTGCTGAGACATCTGTCCCCGCGATTGCCTCTACCACCCACGCACCTACGCAAGCCGCAACTACCAAGCCCAGTGAGCCCACTGAATCTGCTTGCCTACCAACGTGTGCCCAAAGGAACGACTGGTATAACCATGACGACTGGAACTGCCAGGTTTATGGTGGCTACCGGGGAGACTTTTATGAATTTCCTGGACAGGGTAGTGAATGGGTTGGGGGATCTACACAGCCTGAGCAGTGTATGGCCATGTGCAAGGCTACTCCCGGTTGCAAGTCATCTGCGATTAGTTACTTCTGGCGCAAATGCTATGGCTCCAACAATGTCGTCACTCAAGGTGAGACCCGCGAGGCAAGCGATGACAGCACTGATAAGGAATGGTGGGGACCGCAATGCTTCAATTGCGTTGACAACAAGTGCTCTGGATCCAGTGGCAAGACCACTACTCAGGCTCCTGACCGAACTACATTCACTACCAGAACTTCTGCGCCCGCAACAACTACCACAGCTCCTGCTGACACCTGTATCTACAACCGCGGCCAGCTTTGCGAGTTCAACCGATTCAAGAACCACGGTGATACTGTTTGCATCTGGGCTGGCACATATCCCGGCGAGACATACACGGTGACTCGCGAAGACTACCCTTATCAGGATGACCCTTACCAGTGTATCGCCATTTGCCAGACCCTGAAGAACTGTGAATCTGCTGGTTACTACTCTACCGAAAACCGCTGTTTGTTCTCAGCCAAGGAGCTGAAGACATCTGATATGGTCCCAGGCGCTCATGACTTCGATAACTCCGTCTGGCTATCGAACTCCTGCGTGAACTGTCCCGCATGTTCCAACTCTGCCCCTCTGCCCCAGACGGACAAGTGTTCTTACAAGCAAGGCGATACATGCACACGTAAGACAGGCAAGGATGGTGCTTTGTGCAACTACCAAGGAATGTGGGAGTGGTACAACCAGCAGAGTCTCGACAGGTACCCTGACCAGAGCTCTCCCGAGAAGTGTATGGCTATCTGCCAGGCGACGGAATACTGCAAGGGTTCTGGATACAAGGATGGGCGATGTATGTTTTCTTTCGGGGAGCTCAAGACGGCCAACTTCAGAGACTGGCCTGACCACTCGCGGGATGGAACTTGGGATGATCCTTCTTGTTTTGAGTGTCCTGGCTGTACAGAGTAATTTGTTTCCTTTCGGCGCTAATTTCTATGTATATAATTGGATGTCTTAATGTTGTCTCTTTTTTTTCACACATATCGTGCGTTAAGCTCACGAGTTGAAAACGCGCAGTGCATGAAGTAGATGAACTGGATGTGGAATTCTTTTCGGAGATGAGCGGCAACTGCAAAGACAGCAACACGACACACGCCATTACTGGTGGGAAACCACTAAGCCCCACGTTACGACGCCAAGAGAATTAAGCTCATATCACTAGCCTGCGGAGGGATGGTCCAAGGCTCACTGGAAGGCAGACTCTGATTTTACTATTTGACATTTCTGTCCAAGGTCTGTTTCTAAATGGAGCATTTATCATTCGCTGAAATACTAAAATAAGAAGCAATGTTCTGTTGCGGAACCTGACCAATCAGATGCTTTTGCCCAGCATCCTCCCAACCACCACAATCCTCATCACCGTCTCTGCACTCTCTCGGGTAAGCTTTTCCGCTTCCAAGACGGCGTCGTCCAGAGACATCGGTCGCTGAATAATACAAGTAAAGGCATCAATGCCAATGTCGTAGTTTACCCTAGCCCCCTGGCCAATTGTTCCAGCAATGGCAATGACTGGCAGTCCATGCTTTTTGGCAAGCCTCGCGACTTCGGCGGGAATTTTACCTCTCGGTGTTTGATCATCTATACCGCCTTCTGCGGTGATGACAAGATCACAATCATTAAAGATACTGTGCAGATTGATGTACTGCATGACAATCTCGTATCTGGGCTTCAGCGTTGCCCCGACCAAACGTAATCCCGTTCCAAGCCCCCCTGATGCCCCGCCTCCTGGAGCCAGACGTATGTTCTTGTCACAAAGAATCCCGGTAGCAACCTCTGCCAATTGTTCCATGGCAAGACTCAGGCGAGCGGCTTGTTCGGGAGTCGATCCTTTCTGGGGGCCAAACACGTTTGCCACCCCCTCTGGTCCGCAAAGAACATTATGCCAATTGACGGCAACATCGATCTTAGCCTTGAACACGCGACTATCTACCCCAGACAGGTCGATCGAGGCAAGCGTAAGAAGAGATTCACCGCCCAGGCCGATCGGAATGGGACGCCCGTTAGTGTCAAACAACTTTGCACCAAGGGCCTGAAGCATCCCTGCACCACCGTCGCAAGTACCAGAGTCGCCACATCCAACAAGAATGCGGGTCGCTCCAGCGTCTAGCGCAGCAAGAATGAGTTGACCAACGCCAAATGTCGTAGTTCTGCCAGGGTTGCGGCAGCTTGGCGGAACTAGACTGAGACCAGCAGCAGCCGCCATTTCAAGCACTGCAGTAACTGGCTCGTCCTTGCTGCTTCGGCCGAGGATGCCGAAAAAAGACATGACAATCTCCCCTACAGGGCCAGTCACGGGAATGTGATGGAGTGAGCCTCTGGTTGCAGAGACGATTGCCTGAGTGAATCCCTCCCCGCCATCGACGAGTGGGACTTTGCGGACTAAGGCGAGAGGTTCGACGGCCAGGATGCCGGCTTCAATGCAATCCGCAGCTTGACTCGGCTGAAGACTGCCTTTGAAGCCTGACGGACAGACGAGGACCCTCATGCTTGGTGTAACGACGGTGGAGCCTGTCTTCATTGTGCTCGAATTGGAGTTGAAGTTGGTATAAAAACGAGGGTTTGTTGAAAACGAAGGAAGTTTAGTAGCGAACAGTTTGTTTGAACAGAATATCTGATGTAAAGCGAATGTGTTATGAAGATGCGATTGATCTGAGTTGGAAGCCTTTCGGTCGGACCATGCACAGTTATATACACAATGACTTGCTCATCCTAACGATTGACTGTAAGAGCCTCGGCTAGAAACTTGTCTTTCATTTTCCTGCGAGTCTACTGAATTGTAGACCAGCATTCATCTTGTTGCTCAGCCTCTTGCGATATGGGAACGGGTGATGGCCCAAAGACTTGACCAGAATAGCAACAGGTCGTATGTCTTCTCTCAACGGAAAAAGTCATTAGGTTCTACCATGGAAGCTCTACTTGCGTCATAGGAATGCCCAAGCCACAAGGCATAAGTAGAAACTCTCATTTAAATTCAATTCAAGCGACAATTTTCAGTCAGGTGAGTTGGAGGGACGACGCGTCATCCTTGTGCCGCTTCAGGGCTGCGTAGATCATCATGTTTCATGCCAAGCAGTGACATGCTCACACATGGAGGTAGGATGGCAACCAAGTTAAGCTTAATTTCATTGTCCAATCATCTTGCGTGGCTGTGTAAATTCCCGAGCTCTAAGTCGATGTTGGTCTAACGGACCATGCTTGATCGAGCTAGCCGTCTCAAGCCCCTCACATCCTTTAAATGATTAGCGTTGAGCCTAAGGTGAGTTTTACGATAGAGACAAACAGATGCTCCCAATCAGGTGGCAACACGCAAGTTTATCATTTCGTAAATTTAGTAACCTCAAGGGAGCTGAAAGATGCCAAGATTGATAAGCATTATGCTTGCTTGTTAACTCATTGAGACACGCGACCAGACATGCTGCAATAGGATATCTTGTCTAATTTTAGATTAATCACAACGCAAGCGCTTTACTGTTTGATGCGGCCTCCCTCAGATTAGCCTTTGAAAGCTGCTTAAGATCTGCAAGCGGCGTAACAATCAATGGGCTTAGTTCCCTCAAAAGCAAGTAAAGCAGATAAAAGGTCTCCGAATCGTTAAGGCTTAGCGAGATCACGCCAGCCACCGTAATGACGACCACCGACCCGCGTGAGGAACTCGGATAGGCGGGAATACGCACTGAAAGACACATCTAATGAGATTGAAGGACAAATCTACCGGTGTAAGCTAATCTGCCTCGTGACGTATTCAGGCAGTGTTAATAATTCTTACAAGCCACAGCTCTATGAGATAACGTGGATTTGCTGCAGGTTGCCACTTTTTCATGAAGGGCTGTGTCTCGAGCAGCATTCTAGCGTCGAACACCAACCGCAATTTAGAAATCTGCCTCTTTCGTAGGTAATGAGACACCAGAGATCAAATAACGATAAAAGGATGTCCTGAACTGCCGAATACCCAACCATCACACCAAGTCACTCGCTCAACTTCTTACTATCGTTCTACAAACACCCTCGTTTTCACAATTTTTAAACTTCCATTCACTACCTTCCGTTTTATGTCTTCTCTTAGTAGGGTCCCATCATGAGCAGGAGCAATACCCCCAAGCTCTCCAGAGCTGGATCCCATTCTTCACTCTGGCGATCTTGGAGTCCCATGCTTGAGGGACTAACCAACTACGAGAAATCACGTCAGAACTATCCTTGGTTGGAGCATGATACAGAAGATGGACTGTATGATCCTGCGACTTGCCGACGGTCAAGACCACTGTCATTACTCGCCGAGGTCCCTGATGCCGCAAGCCAGTCTGATCAGTCCATCAGGTGTACAGATAATTTAGAGGAACAGTCAGCTCCAGGGCCTCTCCTCGAACCTCAGAGTAGAGACCCCAACCTTGTCAGTACACACGTCTTTATTCATATGCCTCTCACTTACACTGACACTGTTAGGTCACCTGGGATAGTCCCCAAGACCCTTCCAACCCCCATAACTGGAGCAGGCGCAAGAAATGGACCTCTACCATCCTTGTCTCTTGTTTCACCTTTATCTCCCCTGTATCTTCAACAATGCTAGCTCCTGCTTTGCCGGATTTGGCTGTTGAGTTCAAGATCTCGTCGGACTTAGAGACATACTTACTCATGTCAATATTTCTTCTTGCATACGCGATCGGTCCATTCCTTCTCGCTCCATTGTCAGAGATGTTTGGTAGGGTTGTTGTTCTTCAATCCGCCAACATGTTTTATTTGGTGTTTAACACCGTTTGTGGCTTTTCCCAGACAAAGCAGCAAATGTTGATCTTTCGTTTCTTGAGTGGTCTCGGTGGAAGTGCTCCACAAGCGGTACGATTTGCTCAAAGTTCCATGGCAGCTGACTGTGACTGACGTTCTTGTTCTAGCTCGGAGGTGGTGTACTCAGTGATTGTTGGCGCAAGGAAGAAAGAGGGACAGCGACTGCTATCTACAGTCTTGCGCCGTTCTTGGGACCTGCAGTAGGACCAATTGGTACGTTGTCTCTGAACTTGGAGTAAATTGAAACTGACGAGACTTTAGCCGCCGGTTATCTGACCCAGCATCTTAACTGGCGCTGGATCTTCTGGGTCGTCTCTATAGCTGATGCTGTGGTTCAGATACTTGCGTTCCTGTTCCTGCAAGAGACATACCCACCTAAAATTCTGAAGGTCAAGGCCAGAGGTCTTCGCAAGCTAACTGGCAATAAGTATCTACATACCGAGTTCGAGCAGAGAGATCGAACATTTATGTCCTTGCTACTGAACAACTTGAAACGGCCCTTTGTTATGCTGTTCACACAACCGGCTATACAGATCACTGCACTATATCGTGCTTACCTGTATGGCCTGATGTATCTCGTGTAAGTTACATCTTCACTCTCTCATCAGCCTTCATTGGCTAATTGAGCAAAGCTTTGCTTCGTTCTCGATGGTATGGGAAGGACAATACAATCAGCAGCCTGGCCGTGCCAGTTTAAATTATATGTCGCTCGGTATCGGCTTTGTCATTGGACTTCAAATTTCTGGTCCATTGATTGATAAGGTAACGCTACTCTGCATATGTCTACTTTAAATACTGACCTGTAGCAGGTTTACATGGTGCTCAAAGACCGCTACAATCATCCTGGGCGCCCTGAGTTTCGCGTTCCCTTGATGTTCCCCACAGCGCTAGTTACCCCTGCTGGTCTTGTTCTCTACGGCGTCGCAGCGCATCTCAAGCTCCACTGGATCATACCGAATGTTGGAGCAGCGATTTTCGCAGCAGGTCTCATTCTTTCATTCCAATGTGCTCAGACCTACATCATTGATTCGTATGAAAGATATGCGGCGAGCGCTACTGGAGCTGCAGCCTTTGTCCGCACCATGGCAGGGTTCAGTTTCCCTTTATTTGCGCCGGCAATGTATCAGAGACTTGGAATCGCTTGGGGAAATGGGCTGCTTGCTGGGACGGCCATGGTTCTTTGCCTTCTCGCTCCTGTGGTGCTTTGGAGGTATGGAGAGTGGATCCGACGGAAGAGTTCGTATTGCGCTGGATAAGGAACCCAGACGCGTTAGATTAGATAAGGATAAGCAATTTGAAGACTCGGTTTGCCGGAATAGTATTATCTCGATACCATCAGCTATCGATAAGCGATAACGTTGCAACATTCGTCAACAATGCTGCCACAAATGGTTTAACTGTCTCGAACAACGACCAAGATCCGTGTCGGGATTAAAATTAATAAACCCAGTCGAAAGTTTATTCGTTTAATAGGGGCAAGTAACTTGTTAAATTCAACTGTAAAATAAATATGAGCACATTAAATCTATGTAGTACAAGGGCAGTCCAGCTCTAGCAGTCACATTGTATAGGTTAACCTTGCGCGTCAACAAGTTGATCCGAAGACACTTGTCCCTGAGACCCCACTCCCTGTTCGGATTTACTTACTCCCTACCTGGCACTGTACGGATAAATGCCCCTGTAATACACAGGGATCAAGCTACAGGTATAATGGGACTAGTACGTGATGAAGCAGAAACCAACTGTCCATTCAATTAATAACTAGAATGAGATGAAGTCAAATGCTACATGATCGTTCTGATACGGGACTGACATGAATTAGATACTTACATATTGTGTTCGAATCTCCTCCTTCCATGCATCAAAGGTAATGATCCTCTCCCCCACCATCACAGAGTCTCGAGGCACGGCATCAACCTCTTCCACATTCCTCTTTACCAGCCAGTAATGTTCATGATCTTTGTTACAGACCTTGGTACTGAGGGTTCCGTCCTGAAGCTTCTTGTAACATGTGTCGTCGAACTGGACCCGGCCGCTATGACTCAAACACGTCCAAAACTCACTGCCAAAGTCCCATCTTGTATCGCAACCGTCACACGAGAGTATTGTTCCATCGGGCTCCTCGGGCTCAGCCTCAAAAGTGCATTCAAAAGTCCCACCGTTAGACTCTGCCAGCTCCTTCTGTCGTAGCTCCTCTCGATACTTGGTGATGTCAGCTTCATACTCTTCGCGGGCTACATAGACTTCAGCCTGTCGCATAACATCCAAACAGGCTGTTATGTTAACATGGTCTCTCATCACGGAGAAGACTTGATTGAGTAGCCAAAGTGACCAGGGATCGTTGCGTATGTTGTCATCTGAAAGCATCTCCAGAGCCTCTGTAACTTGCGGCTTCAAGATCTGCTTGGCTTTAGTGTCGTCACCGCGGTATCGGAAATACTGGGCAAAGCCAAGAGTAGAGTCAAAATCATGAGTGCCGAAGGTTTCGAAGTCCTCGTATTGAGCCTCAATTTTCTCAAATAATTCCTTCGCGGGTGCTGAATTGATGTCTTCAGCCATGGCAAGCTCCAACCATGCTGGTACTGTGTACTTGACAATTTGGTCGATGGCTGACCCTCGGGTATCATCGCTTGTCTCTTCCAAGTAACGGTCCCAGACGGCCATTCCTGCTTTTTCGTGGCCAGGTATCTGAAAAAGGGTTTTGCCATACTGAAATTGAAGGTCGGGTTTCAGCCATTCAGTGCTTGGCGTGGAAGTAGCCTTCTTGATGGCTCGATCAAACATGACATCTAACAAATCGAATCTTTCTGACTCTCGTATCGTGTTGACAAACAGAGTGTGAAAACTTTCGTCGAACAGTCTGAACATAACAAAGTCGCCTGCTGTATTGGGGCCGTCGTCAGGTTCATCGAGGAGGCGTTCAAAGAAGCTGACCATGAGGTCCCAGCGACTGGCCTCTGCATATTTCATCAGGACATCTTCAAAGCCCGAGAACAGGGCTCTCGACCGATCCAGGTCAAAGATCCTGAAATAGATCGTACTGGCATGGTCTCGCTTTTCGGCATCTGCCCAGTATTTGTCTCCAAGCTCGTAAATAATCCGGGCCAGGATTCCCTTGTGTCCGTGAACCTTCTGCCACTCACTGTCTTTGATGAGCTTGTCAAAAGATTTCTCCAGGCTTTTAAGGGACTCTGCTTCAGAATCCTGGACCCGCGAAAGGGCATAAGCAGCAACCCAGTTCTCAGGATCCATGTCGAATGCCTTCTGAGCCCTGTCCAGAACTAGAGACTTTGGAATGTTCTCACCCATGATGTATGAGAGAAGTAACGCTGCCTTGGCCTCCCAGGTAGAGTCCTTTTCGCAGATGTTAAGTCTCGTGTATGCCCAATCCTCCACCGCTTGGACATCCTCCAAAGTTGGGGTGCAGATTCGGTCGAGTTCTGAACTGTCGTCGTTTTTGGCACTATTGGGAGCATTCCCAACTAATCCAGAGTCATCGGATTTATCCCCTGTCACTTTGTTCTTCTCAACTGTAGCCCGACTCTGTGAAAATTTAGCTTAATCCCCAAATGCAACGTTACCGATGTCTCACAAACCTTTCTCAATAATGCGCTTAAGAGAATATAGGCTCGAATTGTTACTCGTGGGCTTGTGTCTCTCACGAAAAGGTCCTCGGCGGCTCTTGTTGCAGCAGAGCCAAGTAGAGCTAGTTCCAGATTGTCGCCAGTTCCAAAAGCCTTCACCAACTCATCATCCTTAACAAGCTCGGTAACCGCTGAGTCTTTCAGCCACTTCGAGATCGAGCCTATTCCGGTGTCTGAGAATATCCATATCTTCCAGGTTTCAGGAAGCCCATCACCGGAGAAGGTCATGTCCATAGCATCCTCACAAGGTAAATGTAAATGGAACATAGCATCCAAAGCATGTTCTTCGGAAAAGAGCTTAACAAGGGCGAGACCTGCCTCGGATTTAATGGATCGGTCTGTTAATGACAAGTCTGCATCATCCAAGTGGCGATGGAGATAGGTAGATGCGTAATAAAGAAGCTGTTCGGTCTTGTAATTGCGTTCGTTAGTAAGGCAGGCTATACACCGTAGGAGCATTGTAGCCTCCGCGTTATCGGGGTCTTTGCATATATAACTCCCCTTGCGAGTCATCTTGCATTCAAAGAACTTGTCAAAGCCAAACTTGCTGTATAAGTCAGGCGGGCAAACTGTAGAAAGGTAGTGCTTGATAATATTGACTTCGGTGGGTTGTATCTCTTTGAAGCCACTGGAGCTCTGGTCGTCGGGCATATCTCGCTTCTTGGTCGGAATCATGGGCTCAATACTATCCACCTTGAAGGTGACATAGCCCGATTCAGTGGAGAAGATGTTGTATTTCGATGCGATCTTGGCTTCCAATGACATAAGTGATGTGCTTGCCTGAGGGCCGGCTAAAAGACCAAGGGCAGACTCCATTTGAAGTGGTGTGAACCATTCGTTCCCGGCATTGATCCAGAGAATGATTTCGTTAATTTCGGTGATCTCCTTGGCAGTCCGGTTCTGGTTGAGCTTCTCGATATCGGACTGGATTTGGTCGGGACGTATGTCACCTGCCGCCTCAAGCAACGTCGTGATTTCCTCAGCCTCAGTCGCCAAGGAGATATTGTCAAGTACTCTACCGATCTTGTAGTAATCCCCTGTTGTAGATAGTGGAAGGTTTTTGACAATTTTGGTTCGCAAATCCGAGACACCTGGCCGAGATGTATCTTTGAGGATCTCCATGGTATCCATTCGTTTGTTGATGTATATCTCAAGGTCCTTTATGTTAGCCTCACCGAGCACGATCTTTTCCATTTTGACCCCGCCGGCCTTATCAATAGACTCAAACATCTGTTTATTGCCAGTCAGAAGAATGTGAGTCCGCCGAATAAGTGAATTGTCAGAGAACCTCTGGAGGAACTTGATGAGGACCTCAGCGTTGGCCCCCAGACCGTCGAGTATGATGAAAAGGGTCAGGTCCATGGACAATAGGTCTTGGTTCTCGAGCAATAATGCTGTCCAGATTTCGAGTGGGCTGTCAAATACTCCCACCCTATCACAGATGCCCGCAACACTCTTCGTGATCGGCTCATGAGACAGAGCTATCTGAGCCATGACATTCTTGGAAATCTCACGTGCGTCGTCCTCTGTTGTCATTGACTTGGAGTCCTTGTCGATAAAGTTGTGGGCGACGACAACCTTGGACCCAGTTCCTCTCATTTTACGCAGGTGCAAAACCACATTGGCTGCAAGGAGTGTCTTGCCAGCTCCTTCTTCACCCTCCAAAGCTAGTATCCGATCTTGAGCGTGAGATCCGGAGACCCAGGTTGCAAAGCGTGCGTCTTGGGTAAGCCACTCGCCACTACCCTCGAACCTGTTTTCCTTATGTCGCTTCCATGCTTTTTCCCACGGGCCTTGAATATCGGGTTTACACACAGTGTCGCCCAGGTCCAGTGCGTTGATAATAGCTTGTCTACGTTTCTGAAGGTCTATCTCGTGTTGTTTCCTGTTCCTGTCATCGACCAAACTGGTATGAACATTTCGAGTCAGCAGTAGACCGTCTCTAGAATTGGCTGCGGCTTCGTTGCTTGATTTCAGAGTCTGAGCTGAGACAAGTCCGCGTTCCTTATCAACAAGGCTCTGCATTTCGCTCAGCAGATCCTGCATACCATCATCGTTGAGAAACATCTGCTTCATAAAGGCGGCAAATTTACTCCTCTTGGATCGGAGTCCAAGGGTACGGTCGCAGATTTTGACAAAGATTTGAAGATGCTGGCAGGCAACCTTGGTCAAGTTGGAATCCATCCCGGACAGTTTATAGTATTCCAGGCGTTGCAAAAACTCAATGCACTTCTCAAGAAGTCCAGCCAGGCTCTCGAAGATGCCTTCGTATCCATTCCAGGCCTGGATAACAAAGGTCAGAGCATTGTAGCATTGGCCAGCTGGAGCGAATACCTACTAGCTGTTAGTAAAGCAAACTTCACTCCAGGGCTTTGTCATAAACATACGTTTGATGCTTCATTTGCAACGATACCCCCGACTGTCTGTATGCACTGCAGGGTGCGACTAAAGATGTTCTTGACGGTGCTGTACTTCTCTGATGCCTTCTTATCCTTGGACTGAGCTTCATCCAATTGTTGGAGGACACCATCTATGTCTAGCCCTTGCTTGACTTTAGATGGATCACCACCTGCCATTTGAACAACACGAGCCTCGACGTCTTTCCATATCTGGGTAATCTCGTCATCGATATAGGTGCCATTGACTAGAGCCCTGTCGTCCTTGGTGCTGGCAGATATTGCCATACTGAGTAGCGACAGGAATTTGCAAAAATAATAGAAGCAGAGAAAACGGTTCAAGGAACGATGTTAGGAATTAAGATAGTGTGGTCATTCAGACTTTAAGTCTTGTTTTAAATCCATCCGTTGGTCTGTATATCGCTCATAGACAGGCAGAAAGCGCATAATTGGACTGTCGATGGATCAGGCTGAGTTGCAGCCTGGGAGCTGAACCTTTCGTCTCACGCATTGCAGGTTCGCATGTCCCATCCGCCAATCAGAAACCTTCAGACCATCGTCACCAGATAAAGAGCAGGGTTATTGCTGACGCAGCATCACTGAGGCCTGTTGGAAGATATATCCAGATTCGGATTGTCTATTCACATGCGGACCTTTTGTTTACTGATCGAAACATTTTGCAGTGCTATGAGGCGTCGCTTCCGGCACGAGGCTCTTGTTCATGTAACTTCACCCACCCTCCCTGGGATTAGCTCGGTCACGCGAGAGAGCTACCAGGCCGCTGGCATGGACGGACGCGACGTTCGTTCTTACCAACGAGAGTTCCGATACCATGAAGACTTAAATTCGAATCAGAACTTGAACTTAGATCGAGACATACACGACTGCCACCGCCAATAAAACTATACACTGTGCATTGTCACAAACCCCCCAGTAAGGAACCTACTTTCACGCAAGACAGTAACAAAAGACTTTCCGGTTTATTGTTGACTGTGGTGATTTAGATACATGAGCCATTCGGCGTGACACCATTAACTATCCCTTAACTGACCCCTATCAAGCCTCATTGAGTTTAAGTTGTCCCCTAGGTAGCAGCCTGAAAGCATTAGGGGGCGCTCAGATAGTAGTTGGAAGATAATTGGAAGACTATCAGATAATAGTTAGCAAGTGTTAAGATTTCAAACAAGATAGTAGCTAAGATGTATTGAATGACTGTCAGGGGATAGGCAGAACTATTAGAAGATAATTGAAAAGTACACAGAGGATAGATTAGAAGGGTTAACTGGACGGCATATATAATTAATTCAGAAGCCAGTGTTACGGCAGTTAGATTACCGCTGGCATTGCTTAGCACTGGGAACTGTCTATGTAAGCGACAGCAACAAAGATTGGACACCTTCAAAGCAAAGATTTCCCAGCCTGAAATAAACGTGGGTTAGGCTGATCCGCGCATCTTCACCACAGTCTAGAAAAGCGCCGCGCGAAACTTTCAGCTTCCCAGTTGTGAACCTATATGATAGCATAATTTGGTATAGCTCGGTATATATTTTTAAAATATAGTATTTAGATACTGTTGTCACAAGCACGCACTAGAACGCTGCTGCTCTAGCTGTAGCTCGTCCTTGCTTGATCCAAACTTCCTGTCCGAGATAGCCATCAACCCTCGATCTAGCGACGACGGGAGTGGAACTCGGCGGGCACCTTGTCAGCACCAGCGCCGGTGTCGGCAATCTTTACCTTGAAGCAAGTTAGCATCCAGTCCACACATCGTCACCTTCTTGCCAGAACTTACCAACTCCTCGACCTTCTCTTCAGCCAGGCCAGAGATGTTGTACACGGTACCATCCGCAAGGCCAACTGAGTCAGCCTGGACAGTGGCTTCGCACTTTTGGCCGTTGGCCTGCTCGGCGGGGCACGACTCGTCGACGGCGCGCTTGCGGCCGACGAACTTGTAGCTACCTCCGGTGCGGTCACCGCGCGATCCGTAAGTCATGCAAATGTCGGTGTTGCCGTTGGAGTTCTGCTGGTTTGCGAGGTATCGGCAGCCACCGCCGGTGTTAGCCTCGCCCTGGATGCGCCATTCGCGGGGGATCTGTTAAAGCCTGTTAGTTCTATAAGCAAAAGGAGAGAGGGTTCACTTACGGCGTTGACAGAAACACTCAGTCTGCCGCTACCGGCTCCTTCGCTGAACACACAGCAGACGCCGGGGTTAATGCCCAGGCAGCCTACCCAGCCACCGTCACAGCCAGTAGTAGTGTAAGACCTGAGGTCGACGGCCGACACAGTGGCTGCGAGGGCAAGAATGGCGGCGGAGAACTGCATATTGGCTGTGTGTAGTGTTGGTGTTGTTGAGTTGGGAAGAGGAGGCAGAAGCTGGTGGTGATAGAAGCAAATAGAACAGTCCTGGAGGAGGAAAGCACCTGGCTTTATACTATTTCCTGACCAGGTTGTCCATCCTGCTACGCTTTGATCCTGAACAACGCAGAAAGTTCTTGATACTACCTCCCAGATGGGGCGCTAGAGGTGGCAAAGGTTGATGATAGTGCGTTGCAAGTATCTGTTGGCGACGATATGATTGAGAGCTCCACTAATACCCTTGGAACCAAAGTTCCTCCTTCGCAGTTCGTGGGGTCTTTTTTCTCGTTCATTGATATTCTTGACAACCCTGCGATAACTTTCCTCGTATCTGTCAATGTCCTTTCCCTAGACCATACTTGTCCTTTAGTCCAGTTCCCCCAAGATTAATTAATTTCCTTGGATAACAATCTTCACTTCTACTCTCAACTCCTATATGCTGTCTGGCAAGGGTCTATCGAACAAGGCAAGCCCGTAGGATCCTCTTCTCTAAGCCTTGCGCCCCATCTCACCGACTCTTGGCATTCAGGATAAAGTTTTCCGCAACATTTACACTATTGAAGGCCGCATGCTGGCATCGATCCTTCGGTAAGCAAGCTGTACCTGCTGTTTTGGGCAGCCACCCGTTTAATGCTTCGGGGGTATTTTTGCCGCTCCTCCATCTTCTCTCGGCAGTTCTTGCCAAAGAATACTTCTAGCCTAGGCGAAACCAGATAGAGACTCAAGTATCTTGAGTTGGAGGTGCGGGAAAGAGTCCCGCTGCATTGCAGAGATAGCGCTTACGCCGAGACTTTCGTAGGATTTCTTTGCTGACTGCCTAGGCATGATGTGGCATTGCGGATAATAGACCGGTTAGCCTAAAAACAAACCCCGCAGTTTCTGGCCCCCAAGACCTGGATAGACAGTCAATCCGAGATCCGGAACGTCGCATTTAGTCAGCTTGGTCCAGGGACTAGTACGGATTAATCTAATTGAATGGTATAGTTCCTATCTAAATAAATCCTACGGGGACGGTTCCCGAGGCGGACTATAAGTCCGTGGTCCGTGGGAGTTGTAGATCGTCTGCAAACCACCAATTGCTTGAAGCTTCTTTAGCTGAATTTCGCTGTATTAATTATTTTTGGTTTGACGAATCGACAGATTTTCAACTTTTCTTGAGATTCATTGTCGCTGGAATCGCGTGGTCTAGCTACTCTCTAATGATAGCCATAGTCAAGGCCAGAGCATTGACAGCAATACCAGACCCCCTATCTGAAATGCCGCCTTAGGAAGGTTGATGCCGTAGCATGCTTGCAGGACTAACATAAGCGAAAGCCTAGAACAGGCACAGCCCCAAGCGCTATATTTACTCCGGTTTGCCCTTGTCGATCCGTGATCCCTTGTCTTGTTGCGACTCCGCGGAGGCAATGACAATAGGTAGTTAGACATTGATGTCACTCTTGCTAACCATGACTGTTCATGGAGGGGCACATTTTCAAGGGTCTGTTGTGTCGAGATCGGGCCACGTTGAATGTCTTCCCACTTTTTTCATTGGCTGTTGTAAATAGGTACGTACAAGCCCGGATGTACGGGTAGCTAAACGGGTATCTGCCGGCAAACTTCCGGCCCGTGGTTTATCCTGACCCCGATGCAAGGGCCGCGATAGCCTATGCGTCATAGATAAGGTGCCGTGGTCGAAGCGTTTGCTGCTGTGCGCTGTACCGCGGGTAGAGTCATTTGACTGTGCTCTAACAGAGGTACTTCAATGCTAACCTCAAGCAGGACAATATGTGCTCCTTTTCTGCTAGTGCACACGTACTTTGGATGTACTCTTTTCTAGGCCTCGGTGTCTCTATTCTAGCTAAACACAACATCCCGCAAGGTCACTGTATTAAAGCAACCGGACAAGTGAACTCAACTATTTTAATTAAAACATGTTGCAAATAGAATCCCACTTAACAATTCCACAATTGGGCGTACACGAGCTGAATTAATACTATTTTACATGGCTTTGCAGCTCCAGCTGCCCTGATGAGAGAAAGGCGATTGATGATATAGGGTAGGCTCACTCACAGAAGTATCACTCTAACACCCGGGAAGACATCGAAAGATGATTAATTTGGCAGTGAGCGGTAAGAAGATAAGAAGAAAGTATGAGATGAGACCTAGGCACTAGTGCATCTTGTTTATCTCAGTTTACAACTATCACAGGTGGGCAACAGCTTCAAGACTGTAATCCCGATCGTTTTCGTGTAGGTCCGAATGATAGCGCACATGTCACCATCTCATCGGGAACCGGTTCCTGCCGAGATGAGGGATTGGGAAATACAGTGGCTTTGCCAAGGCGCGAAAACGACGCGCCAAGGCAATAAATCCTCAGACCATCATCTGGTCGCGTCTACATTCCATCACTTTATTGGATCTTAACCGGAAGCCACAGTACATTTGATCTGCAAAAAGCTCCGAACGGCAAGGGTCGCTCTAGAAACCCGAGAACCTTATCATCGAGTGGCTTTCTAGCTTACCTCCTTGCATATACGATGACGAAGATGAGTTTGTTATTGTCCAATTCCGATTTGGGAGTGCAGTAGATAGCTATAGGTATAATACAGGGAAGCACCGACGTGCTTGTTTACTCTGCAATTGAATCTCGACCTTCTCTCTATCGCTTAATCTTTTACCCAACTCTTGTTACGTCCTTTTACGATGCGTGCCTTCATAATCCTCACTTCCTTGAGCCATCTCGCCATGGCTCTTACAATTCCTATGAAACCGAAGAAGAGGGCTCTGACATCTGGAGTCACCATCTACAGTTGCACCACGCCGGGCACAGTTGCGCTCACCTTCGATGACGGACCGTTCGTTTACACGGAGTCTGTACTTGATCAGCTTGCATCAGCTGGATTCAAGGCCACATTCTTCCTCAATGGGTACAACCTGGGGAATATTGAGGACTACCAATCCACTGTTGACAGGATGATCAATGAAGGACATCAAGTTGCATCTCACACGTGAGTACCGATCGATGCCCACCATTCAAGGTCGATATGCTAATCCAAGCCCTTAGATACGGTCACCCGGATCTCGCTACCCTGGCTGACTTTGACGTTGAACAGCAAATGGCACTGCTGAGCAATCAATTCATTCACATGATAGGTAAGGACCCCGTCTACATGCGTCCTCCATACTTTAGCTTCAGCGACCGAACTCTTGGAGTACTCGGTCAGCTGGGGTATAAAGTCATTATTGCTGATATCGACACCAACGATTGGCAGTATTCTGCCTTCGGTGGTGCCGAAGCCTCAGTAGATTCGTACAACTACGGCTTGAGCCAAGGAGGCTCCATTGTTCTCATGCACGACGTCCATCAGAACACGGTCGAAAATATTCTTCCCCGTATTATCCAGGCGACTCGAAGAAGTGGAAAGAGAGGTAAGTCTATTCGGTTCAAGGATGAATGTGGGTGTTAACCTATGTCCAGCTGTTACGGTTGGAGAGTGTCTTGGAGATCCCGAGACAAATTGGTATCGAGGTTCGGGAGGATCTGAAGGGTCTCAAACAACAACAACACCAGAGTGGAATAGCACAGGCAGCCACATTCCTGTGGTGGTCCACACACCTGCACCCGAGAGACTGGCGCTGATTCAATGAGAGGTTTGGTGTCTGAATTGTGGTATATATATGGTTTATTAAAAGGGTTTTATTCACTTGACCAAGATTAATATTATGTTCAATTTGCTACTGGAGTGTCTATGCCAAGATGACAAGTGAATATCTGTAAGAAACCCATCTAATGGTAGGAGATGGCATTGGTGTACGAGGCTCCTGGATGAGTTTAGAGACCTGCTACTTTGTATGCATTGTCCCTATGCCCCGACAAAGTACTGTCGGACTCCAGCTGAATATGGTACCCACCGTACATGGACAGATTGGTTCTGGGTTTGTACGGTTGCATCCCGAGATTAGTTTGGAAGTAGCCAGAGACCAGGAGCGGATTAATGATACTCCAGCCACGTTAGGCCATCCTCATGCTTACTCGTCAAGCCAGGACCTGAGATCATCTTTACCCCAAAAGTTCATTGAGTGGATATGGTCAATCCAGGGAAGCCAAGCCGCGGGTGCGCGACATGCAAGCAGCGAAAGATCAAGGTGCAGCCCTGTGAGTTCGAGAGACTTTATGACTGAATTGACGATGTATAGTGCGACCTATTGATACCCGAATGTACGCAATGCAAGACTGCAGGATGGACCTGTCCAGGACCCTCCAATACAGGAGCGTTCTTCCGCCACCAAACTACCACAGATATGGCAAGGAGAAATGTAGGCCAGGCTGTCGCATTGACCACGGAACCAGAAACTTGGAAACGGCCTTTATCACCACCACTTAGAGACAGAGCCACGACCTTCTTTATACGACAGTACACTTTTGATGTCTCAAACGGAGCGCTGCAAGACAGCCACGAATATCTTCCCTTCTTGATCCAGAATGAAGGTTCTGCATTCGGATTAATCAGCACAACGGTGGCTGCAGCAGGGTTTGCTGCTCTTTCTAACGCTGGGAACGTTGCAGAATGGCGCTCTGAGTCGATACGACTATATCAAATTGCCATTCAGCAGCTGCAGAACGCCCTTCAGGACCCAATACAAAGGGTCGCAGATGAGACACTCGGTGCAGTTTTGTTAATGGGAACGTTTGAGGTAAGTAGATTGTTTCATGCCTTCTACGCTTGCTAAATATGCTAGACAATTGCGTTTGCAGATACGAGCTCAATGAAGGCCTTCAGTCAGCATATCATCGCAGCGGCACGATGTATCGAGATGCGTGGCCCTCAGCAGTTTCAGACCCCGGTTGGTTTAAAGCTGTTCATGCAGATGCGACGCCATATGGTAAGCTGGTGCGTCTACTAGCAACGTACATGAACTAATCCGACGCCAGATAACTACATGTCATCAGCTGCAGGAACCCTTCCCATTGGAGATATCTAAATGGTCCCAGTGGGCAGAGCCACATCAAACAGAAGCTTACGTCCCCATCAACCAGCTTTCTCAGATTAATGAGGCTCTTGCCGGTGCTCGAGCCGAACTGAAATACCAGGAGATTACTGATCCTGATGTTATTTCCAGTCGTCTTCTTCCATTTGATATGATGATGGAAGAATGGGCGCGATCATTGCCAGCTAGCTGGGAGTATAAGTCATATCGATCCGCTGGACCCGATGGCGTGCCTTCGAGCAGATTCGACCTTCAGTACGATACTTACACGAATCCTTGGATTGCATGTCTGTGGAATTGTTATCGCAATGCGAGACTGCTAGTTCATGAGTCGATCATTGTAGCTACCCTCAAACATGGTACTGAACAACAACAGCAATCTCTGCAAAGTTCATACAAGGTACTGCGGATTATGGCCGATGGCATTTGTCACAGCGCGGCATACCATCTTGGGTATCGGAACAACGAGGAGAAAACCTCAAGTGACGTGGAAGATAATACCCCAGCTCCCGGAGGTTTCCTGCTCCTCTGGCCATTGTTCTTCGCTGCCGTGCAGAGGACTTCCCCTCCAGAGCAAAGGCTATGGGCAGCCGGGATAATCCGTCAAATTGGCAAGCAGATGGGTCTACAGGTAGCGCTATCAATGGCTGGGCTACTTGAGGAGACGAAGGATTTTGCATTCTCCAATGAAGAGACATTCTTACTTGGTGAATGGCACCCAAATTAGATACAAAATCCTACCGCATATCTCTGCTGGACTTCAAACTCATGTCACGATGTAACACAAAAACCGAGACGGGTAGCTGGGACGCTCACAAATCCAAGCGTAAGGCAGAATTCCATCCTTACAGGCTGTCGGCTACTGGTTAAGCTTATTATCCATGGCTGGGGAAAATGACCAGGAACGTCTTAGTAGCATGAATGGATTGAGCGTTATAGCTGATGATTGGTTGTATCGCATGGCTAACTCAAACAAGGTTAGACTAAAATGCTTACACGGATGCATTGGTGGTTGGTTCCATTGAAGGATCCGAATGAGAGACATTCTTGACACTATAGCAAACACAGTGGGGGCGGTCGTTTTGTAAAGGATCCAATTGGCTAAAGTTTTACCTTTTTGTGACGGTGTAGCGAGCCTAATGGAGATTGGCTAGTCCGCAACGATTGCTATATCTTAAGCATTGTCGATCCTGACAACACTGACAATCTTGTAGTGTAACAATCATTCAGCTATGGATATTCTCAGATGGGATTGTTGATCATACCTATTAAGAATGGCATCTAAAATGTTGATCCAATCTTGGTACTATGACTTGACCAGTATCCTTTCTACATTCCAGCCACGTTCTCAACAATTCGGTCAATACTGCACGTCTATAACTACAAGCAGGTACGGCGGCATCAACAACAGTTCCATATGATCACCTCTGCAAGGATCGTCCCTTCAGATCCCTTGTTTCACTACTGCTGACGTGGAGTGATCCTTCGGCCTCTTAGTGCGAAACATGTAAAAGATAAATAATATGTTGTTATCGTTAACGTCTTTGTGCGAATGCGAATGAGGCAGTGTTGTGTAGATCACATTGTTGTATAAAGAGACCAGGAAGACCCGAACAAGTCTCTCAAGCAGTCAGACCCTTTGCATAATTCTAATTACTGTTCAACTCGATTCTTACTCACATTACCAACATGAACGACACAGGGAACTTTGTCATGTTTGGGCCCAAGGCCAATTGTACCTTGGAAGTACGTCTCCTACAGGTCTCACTGACCCAATCACACGTTCATGATTATGCGAGTATCGAATACTAATCCAGGTCTAGCTTTGCCCCATCGAGGCGAGTGTATATGGCTACCGCCCTTCTCTCCCTGCCAACATTTCCTTTGTGGCCCTCTTCACCATCGCCACCTTCGCGCATGCCTATCTTGGCTGGCGATGGAACACACCTTGGTTTATGTGGTGTATGATTTTGAGCTGCACCCATGAGGTAACCGGTTACGTTGCGCGGATTCTCCTGTGGGTGAATCCATGGAGCTTTGGTGCCTTCATCACCCAAATCAGTTAGTCTTACTATTGAATCTTTGAAGTTATACATACTTACCTGCTACAGTTGCTATTACTCAAGCTCCCGTATTCTACTGTGCGGCAATCTATGTCACCCTTGGCCAAAGGTTAGTCATTATTCGATCTAAAGAGGTGCCAATCACACTGACGTGTCATTAGTATCGAACACTATGGCCCAAGCCTCGCTAGATTCCCAACGAAATATTTTGCTTGGGTATTTGTACCCATGGATATTGTTTCGCTCATCTTGCAAGGAACTGGCGGAGGTCTTTCAGCTTCTTCCTCAGGTGCCAGCCAGGTTGGAGTGGACGTCGCCATGGCCGGACTCATACTCCAAGTCATCATGCTTGTGTCATTCAGTATCCTATTTGCCGACTACATGTTCCGGTATCTGAGATCTACCAAGTCCAAGACCCTCGGTTCAAGGGATAAACTCTTCTTTGGTTTCCTTGCCATTGCGGTACTGGCTACTCTGGCTCGTTGTATCTTCCGTGCGGATGAGCTCAAGGAAGGGTACTCGGGAGAGTTGATTAAACATGAGGACCTGTTTATCGCGCTGGAAGGAGTGTAAGTCTTCTACTGTCTGGTCTTGAAATAGGTAACTTGGGACTGATAATTTGCGCAGATTGATTGTTGTTGCTGTGTTCTGTCTGTTTGTTGCCCATCCTGGATTGGTCTTCAACCGTACGCCAAAGGTATACTACTCGGTTGCTACAGGGGCAGACACGTCATACGAATCTGGCTACCCGTCAAAGACAGCTGAACCTATGAGTGAAGCGTTGCGTTAGAGAAATTATGGTGGCTATCCTGGAGGCCAGGGAGTGTTGGTAGAAATCTACCTATGGTTATGTCTATCGCAAGGACCCTGTGGCACCTCCGTACTCTAGAGACAAACTTGGTACTCATTGACGAATTGAAAGCGATTTACATTTGAACGGAGAATATTTATACCACTTGATAAACAGCCTATGTTTACGCTTGCCTTACAATATAGCCAAATTATTATCCGAATCCAATCCCATTCACCCGGCAAGGATTAAATCAAGAGCCGTAAAGCCGGCGAAGTCACCAGCAGGGCCGAAATAGCCTGCCCCAGTACTATCAACGTAGAACTGGGAGAATGGTGCGCCATTGTTGGGCCTTCGACAAGTCCCTGTGCTTTCGCAAGATCCGTTGGGCGCAGTGCAAGAGAGAGTACCGCTGGAAGCCCGTGTGCACGTCAAGGGAGCGTTTTGGAAGTTGTCGAAAGGGCAGATAACAAGTGGACTGAGAGCACCAAGACCCCTATATTTGAGACATAGGTAGTTGTTGTTGCTGCCTGTGAAGAGCCGGCCGTCCGGGAAAAGAGTGAAGATCAATGTTTGAGTTGAGTCGGATGGTGTGAAGGATAGAGGGACGAATCGCGAGCCGTCCCCTCTCAGAGTTTGGTCAGCTACTGGTCCAGTGCCGACGATGGATCCAGGTGTCGCAGATGGCCCTGCCTCAGTGGTAGTTGTAGAAGCCTCGGCGGTGACAGTAGAAAGGAGCTCGGTCGAGGTAGTTTCGACCAGAACAGTAGAAGATGTCAAGGTTTCGATCAACTCGGAGCTTGTAGTCTCGGTTGTGGACACCAGAGACTCGGTCAAGGAGACTTCGACAGATTCGGTAGACGTAGCAAGAAGAGATGTAGGTGGCTCTACACTTGAAGTCACAAGCGACTCGCTATTTGTTGTGCCTGAATAAATCTCAGTCAGTACACAAGGACGAGGGAGGCGGGTGGTTACTTACGTGCAGGCTTGCAGACTCCAGCTTCAACAACCACATCAGCCATAAAAAAGGCCACGGCAAAAGATGAGACGCGCATCGTGAAGGCTGATCAGATGTTAACGAAAGACAGACAGCTTGCCAAGAGAAGCCACTGTGGGGACTGCCCATACTTTAAGGAATGACTATTAGCAACTATTGCTAAAACAAGCTTTTCCCCCTGAACCGCCGGTACCTGAGTCCAGATCAATCGATCTGTCGAGCGTCAATAGTTTGTCAATAGTCAATCAGCCGCCCGTAAGCGAACAATTCTAGGAGGGTGAAATCGAGCCCTAAGATACAAGGGTCGGCTCGGGAAATTAACCAGATCTTTCAAGACCAATGAAACATGGATCGGATGTTTAGCGCACAATCCACAATGGAGAACTTGCACAATCCGCAATTTCACCATCGTAGTCTTGCACAGAAAGCCTCTAGTTACAACCTAGCAAACCCACGCCATGCCTAAACAAGACAGTTACCGTCTTCATCCCCTTGGATGGGAGAATGATCCTGAAGAGGAAAGGTTCAAAGTGATTACGCTCGATTACCTTACTGTATGCAGTTACAATAATTACGCGCTCTTCTTCAAATTGGAAGAGTCGGAAAAACAGGAAGTTGTTGAGGTCCTGAAATCTGGACTGGAGAGAACTCTAGCACAGGCGCGCCATTATTGCGGCACTATCGAGAAGGACCTTGACGGCGGTCATTCTTTCACCAAAAAGAGAGATAGCACTGTCGATTTCATCGTTCAGTGGCTTGACTCGCCCGAGGATGCAGACAAATACCCCTCATTCGAAGATCTGGAGAAGACACACTTTAGTGCAGTGACACTTGGTGATCTCCAGCAATGGAGTGTGCCCCCAATGACTTATGGCGAGAAGCCAGAGGCTCATCCAGACAATAGCCCTGTCGTTTCAGCCTTCAAGGCGAACTTCATTCGTGGTGGACTGGTCTTCAATATCCATCATCATCATTACACCAACGATGTCATGGGCTGGGCCGGCTTTGTTCACCAGCTCGCCGAGAACTGTTACGCTATCATAAATCGTACCGAATTCCCTAGTTGGAACCCTCTCAATCTGGATGTCTCCCGATTGATCAAAAAGGAGCCACCGGAAGACGAGAAGATTGATGGTCCAGCTCCCCAAGAACGTCATCCTGGGCATCAAGTCGGCGTGTCCCTCCTGTTCCATCTACCCAAGAGCAAAGCAGCTGAGCTCAAGGCCAAAGCGATGCCGACTGACGGAAGCTGGATTTCGACATACGATGCATTCTCGGCCTTCATCTGGCGTAATCTTACTCGAATCCGAGCCCCAGTCTTTAAGCCCGACCCATCGTCGACCCTGTGGTGGTGCGAAGCTATTGATATGAGAAGACGAATGCACAGTCCCAAAGTCCCACCTCGGATCCAACACAATGTCATGTTTGCGGCGACTTCTCCTACTGCGCCAGTCAAACAGCCCACCGTTTCTCAGATAATCTCTGAGTGGTCATTCCCTGAGTTAGCTGCCTACATACGTCGCTTGACCGATAGTGTCACGCAGGAGAGCCTGGACAAGACGCTCGAGATGGTGGCTACAATTCGTGACAAGACGTCTCTCAATGTTCGTGTCGATGCACAGCCTCCATTGTCGATTCTGCAGACCGATCACAGAGATGCGAAAATTACCGCCGCTGACTTTGGCTTTGCAAAGCCGGTTACATATCGCCATCTACTTGATCGCATTACTGAAGGTGTCATTGTTATATATCCACCGCGTGATCCTTCGCCTGAGTCCGATGAGGGCTGTGAGTTTGCGATCTTCTATGAGAAGAGATTGGCAGAGGACCTTATTAACGATCGAGAATGGTCTGAATACTTCGAGTATAGAGGTGTTGACGCTGAGGACGCTGGCCATTTGCAAAAGTAATGGTTGATGCACCATTATGGATTGACATTGGGAATGAGGGTCGGTCCAAGATGATGCAGTAGACCTAGGGATTTGAAGACATAACACTAATGGTGTATGCATGGGTTGTTAAACGAATCATATACTAGCTACAACTGATACAATCTCCCAATCCTTACGATATGTTACTGAATTCATTGGCCATTTGTCCTGATTAAGAGCTTCAAATGAGGCATGGAGGATATAACCATATCACTCCAGGAACTACCCCTGCACCCTACAAGCTTCCAAGAACCTTTACACGGATTTCGCCAACATGCTCGGTCTTTCCAGGAATAGCCTTGGGGTATCCGACGATACGGGCATGGGTCATATCAATGTCAGCCTTGGTGGTATCGTAAAGCTCCATATCGTATGCTCGAGCGATTCGAGAAAGAGCCAGATACATCTCAGAAAAGGCCATACTGAGGCAACGTTAGTAATCGTTCCTAGCTAGGAAGGTTCAAAGTCACTTACGTATATCCAATGCACTGTCGAGAGCCCTGAGAAAAATTGGTGATGTACTTCTTGAGTGGAATCTTCTTCTCGGCAGCCTCGATCCAACGTTCAGGTCGGAACTTGTCGGGTTCGGGGAAGATACTCTCATCGGTGTGACAGAAGTAGGTGGACTGAGAGATGGGAGTCTAAGATTGGCATTAGTAATTGTAAGGATATA
Organism: Fusarium sp. MBC 181; assembly: GCA_030772735.1. Lineage (NCBI taxonomy): Eukaryota > Fungi > Ascomycota > Sordariomycetes > Hypocreales > Nectriaceae > Fusarium > Fusarium sp. MBC 181. Next base: position 37,886 of record JAPHDB010000238.1, on the reverse strand, counting down.
ACGATGAAAGATGAGCTTACTCCCTTGGGAATGACATGGTTCTTGTATTTGAGGTCCTCCTGGGTAGCCACACGGCCTGAACGAGAGATGGGGCCAAACGCCAGACGGAACCCTTCATGGACAACACCGCTCAGATACGGGAGATTCTCAAGGGTCGACAGAGGATGCTGGTTGTTCTCCGACTCGGGCAGGTTGCTCAACTCATCCCGGAGCTTCTTCAGGCACTCGGGGTGAGTCAATAGATAGAAGATGGTGATGGCCAAAGTCCTTGAAGTAGTCTCGGTACCCGCAAACAAGATAACAGTACCCTCATCCAGCATTCGCTCAACTGTACGCTCGTGAGGTGGAATGTGGGTATCGGCAAGTGCACCGAAAAGGATAGAACCCTTAGCTTCAGAGCTCTTGTTAGAAAGGAACTCGCCCGCACCACGGTCCTGAATTTCATTTCGCATCTGGAGAAGGTCGGCGACAGAGGGTGCGATCATGCGGATGCAGCTGTATGGAAGGCGCTTGAGGATGGTGACAAGGAAAGGCAAGAAGCGAGCCAAGTGGTAGACCTTGGTAAGACCCAAGAACCCATCACGAACAACAAAGTGGAAGTCCGGAAGGTTGAGGTAGTCGTAGTGTTTACCGTAGAATCGAGAGGTGATAACATCGGCAGTCAAGGCGCAAAAAGCACCATCAAGACTGAGAACTTGATTCTTGTCAAGATGCTCTTGGAATCGTGACAGCAGCTTGGACACACGCTCGTGGATAAGAGGCTCCAGGTTGGTGATAGTTCGCTTGGAGAAGTATGGGTTCAGGTAACCGCGACGAGAGCGATGATGGTCGTGGTCTACAGTAGCCGCAGTAGCAGTGGGGACATCGAAAGCACCAACAGTGGCAGGGTCCTTGTTGGTCTTTCGGGAACCGGCTGTGTAGATTGTGGAATAGTATGACGGATCCTTGACGTGAACCTCGCGAGCATTGACACGGACAATAGGACCTTGAAAGGTTTCAGTCAGCTAGGCGATCGTTAAAGCAGTCTGTCGACCATCTTACCATATTTTTCGTGCATCTTGGCGATCTCCCAGAGGTACTGGCCATCTCGGATGACTTCATGGTAGAACTCAAGATAGGGTCCGATTGCGGCTAGCTTGGGTCCAGGAATCTTGCGCAATGGGTGGAGGTAAAGATTGTAGAAGCAAGTGGCGAGGAAGTAGATAACAGATGATGCTACCAATATCCCAATAGCATGGCTGATTGGAATGTTGACAGCACCCTTGATCAAGTCTTTGTCAATCATGGTTGTATCGACTAGAACACTTTGCAGTGATGCTTGTTAAAGAAAGGTCGGTATCGATACTAACAATTACACCTATTATATATATGATTCTTGCAACAGCTATTGTTTGCTGGTGAAGCTTGATCCTGTCTCAGACGATACGTCTGCACTGACAAGACACAGAAACCTCGGAACGTTATTCCTGTTACGATCATCCACATCTCTTAACCGCGCTATCTATCGCTATCATTAACGCAAATACAGAGCTGTAGTATCCTCGTCCGAACAAGAAGGGTGCTGCGATGGGCCTGACAGGCCTGAGGTTCTTGTGCCTATGCACCGAACAGAAACGTGCAGCAAGAGACGTACCGAAGCAACCCGCTATAAAGACCTGTAGCCGCGTGGCAACTTGAGGCTTAGCTACGCAGCTAGGGCAATCGCATCGCGCGGAAGAACCTGTTTCACAACATCAGTGGCATCGCATATTGCGTTCAATAGTAATTGAGTTTAGGAGACCGGCGGAATGAACCGACGTAGGAACTTTATCTAGCAAGACCCTGCCATTTCAGCACAAAACAAGCAGGAGTTTAGGAATGCATGGACTGGCACTGCTCATAGAAAGTTTATGGCCGCCTCACTCTACTGCATTGCGTCCTTATCAGTATCCACTGGCCAGGTCTGTGTTTGTTTGAGACCCCATACCTTGCGCAACGCTTAGATAATCCCGTGCACCTCTGAATCATTCACTGCAGACTAGTGAAAGCTTGTAAAGAGGAGAATCATCCTGTTCTCTATTCTCCGAGATTTATACTTTTGCTCAGATTGAGGTAAGATGATGCAATCCCGGGTTGAAGTCCTTTAGACGGGTACATGAAATGATGATTAGAATGCATATGTTCTCCTTCGTAGCGTCTTGTCATGTTCTTGACAGCTATTTTAGACATTGTTAGAATGGATGTCTGCGATGGTACGGTGTCGTAGCTGTCTTAGGTCCTAGTTTCGGTAGATCACTGCCTGATATGCAGTACACAACCTTTTTCCCTCAGCGGGCCCTGCAGATCTCAAAAGACAGCGTCTTTCACTTGGTGTTTCTGACTATGGCCAGTCCGTCAGGATAGTAACATCTCGAAAACTTTAGTTGCCACTTTGAAGCGTGGGATAATTGCTGTCCGTTGTGGCCCGTGATGGTGTACATGCGCTCGCTTAGAAGCTTGTTGCATCTCATGTAGACTATTGCCATTCAACTGCCGTCGTTCTCCAGCCTCATCGACTCATGAACCAACAGCCAAGTCTTTTATATACTCCATCGTCGATCAGCCTATTGACTAATGCCAATGTTCATATTCCAATTTTCTCATCATGTCTACAATTACCCAACCGTGCTATCAGTCTTGGAGCGCCTTACCGTTATTTGATCGTGTTTCTTCGCCAGACCATATCAACAGCTTTTCCCCGGATTTCAACGGCTATGAACCGCCAATGTTAGAGACAGGATTATTATCGGCGGATTTTAGCGACTTCTGCGCCTATCCTTTCTCTACAGTGGACTTAGGCCCTCAGCAATTGTACGAGGTTCCCAACGTTCGGTTCGAGCATGGCCTAGTGACACCACCCATCGAACCATGTGTCAAAAAGTCCCACGATCTTATCGACGCAACGCCAAGCGATCTGATCATCCTCCCCAACTTTACACAACCCAGTGGATGTCCGTTCCCCAACTGCAAGTCAGTCGCCATCTTCGACAACGGACGTGACTTTCGGCGTCATTATCGTCAGCACTTTAAGCGCTTCTTCTGTCGCTATGCAGAATGTCCGCAGTCGGCTCAAGATTTACGAGAGGTTGATGGCACAAGGGGGTTTGCGACACGGAAGGATCGTGCTCGACACGAGTCCAAGCATAAGCCGACAGTTCAGTGTCCTTGGCATGACCAGGATGGACGGCAATGTTTGAGGGTCTTCAGTCGGGTGGATAATATGCGGGATCATTATAGGCGGATACATAAGAAGAAATTATGAGCAGTCATGTCTAAAGTTAACAATTATTACCCAAAAGCAGTAGCTCTTCCAGCAACGTGAACTTTTTGTCCCTTGGTTAAACTTTACAGTGCATACGCGGGATACGCAACTCGTCTGATTACGACCTCGAAGTGGGTTATCGCTTCGACTTGGTGGATCTTTAAGATTGAGAACCAGTTTTCATCACGATAGGACCCATAGTGTAGTCCCATGCTCGTATTCAATTGGTTCGGTCTCGCACAAGCCGACCAGGGCCATAAAACCTTATTGTCCTGACAAGGTCGGTCAAAGGTAGACAGACTGCTCTGTGGTTACACGGATGTAACTTGCACCTTGAAAGAGGCTCAGCCCGCCCCCCTTGATGTCATGCCGCGTGTCAAATCTCACACCAATCTGAGAGCCGCATCGATGATTAATTGCGGGTAAAGCCGTCGGTTCTTCGTTTAAGTTTTGGATTGCCTCATTTGGCAGGTGGGAGAATTTCCGACCTGCCGCAATAAGCGGTTTCGATCATTTACGCGCTGTGGTCTCCAATCATCTTGTTATTCGAGGAACGTGAATTTGCTTGATGCTTCAATGAATGCTATCTACTACGAGTCATGCCGAGCTTCCGTGACCGATCCCAAAGATGTGTGCCTCTTCCGCGAATCTCATCTAATGCCGTGTCCAGAAAGAATGCGCCGTGATTCCTACCGATCAAGGGCATCTCGCCAACACTACCGACTTCAGTCCCACCAAATGTCGTGTTCTCAAGCGAATGAGGTGGGTCTAACAAAGTTGTCTGACTTCCTGTGAAAGCATCTTGTATCTGAGTGAAAAATAGCCCAATAACATGTGGGATCAATGATGCGTCTAGTGATGACTGCAAACTCGAAGTAGGTACCGAGTATAAGCCGTTGAGCACGAGCTCGAAATAGTCCAGCGCCAGGGAGTAACAGGCAAGAAATGGGAAGATCACTCTTGACCAATTGAGGTGTTCATCGACTTGAAGATGTCAGACATGTAGGACAAGGCTTAGGGTAGGGTGATGCAGGGCTTACAGATAGCGGGACTGGTCCGGGATGAACCTTCCGGCAGTTCATCCACTGCCGAAGACGGTGAGCTTGCAGGTGACGAGTCAGGTGTGGTAGGGATGTAGGGTAAACACTGCTTTGTAATAGCAATCAGCTGTCGTGATATGTCAATTATCTCCTGTACAACTTGGTACAGCTGCAGGTTGTGGAAGTCGTCGATTATGACCATGGCTTTGTAATTGGCTAAAGCACATGTAACCTTGTAGTTGAGGCCCGACAATTCCACAGCTACATCTCCAAACGCATGAGGATTTATCGTGTTGCCACAGTCGAGAAACGAATAATGACCAGATGACGATAAGTCGGAGGGTGCAGGGTTTGAGTTGCTGAATGTGGATCCTTGTTTATCAAAGGTGTGATGCAATTGGACCCCCAGATTAGGAACGTCGTTGGAATAGCTCATGTTGCTGGAAAGTAGAAACTCGCTCCATGTTTCGCTGCCAAGTCCGCTTGGCGATTTGGACATCTGAGACGCGGGGATAGATTGGGTTTCTGGACATGTGCCAAAATCATAGGCTATAGAAAAGTCTGGAGCGACTTCTTCAAGGGTCTGTGTGGAGTCTGTCTCGAGGCTTAGAGGCTGATAATCAGAGTTTGAAGTCGAGACAGACAGAACCGTTGGGGCTGGCATAGCCTCTTGGCCAAGGGTACAACTCGGCAGTGGGACATCTGATATCGAGACAGTTCGGATATCTTCCGTGCTATGCCTCACAGATCCACTAGTCTCCACAGGAGCCACAGGTTCAGACTGCACTGTGGCACTATCCAGGATAGGTTCAGTGTTTGAAACATCCGGGGGTGGGTTTTCTGGAGGTGAGGTGCTTCCCCTCGTGGATGTCTCGCTTTCCGCGGGTTGTGCCAGGAATGAAGATCTCAACTGTGCGCCCGCCGTCACGATCTTGCTGGGCCGACCAGATTTTCCACGTTTACTGAAAACACAAATCTTTCCAGCTCTTCGACATCGATTGCATGTCTTATCGCCCTTCTCGCTATCCGCCTTGGATGGACGAGGGCATCGTAGCTTCTGGCTGTGACAGCGATCGCATGCAGTCCGCAGCAATCTATTCCTCATGATTGGAGTGTTGGTCATTCTGACCGATTCGGTGGGTTAGTATATATCAAAATCCAGCAAGTGAAAACGAACCTGTAAGAACGCCGAGAGAGTGGATCATGAGGTGGTGTCACTCAAAAACAAGTCAAAGTTAGAGATTCCTTGTTCGGTTGATTCTGGAATCTAAGCAGAGCTCAAGGCTGGCTAAACTAACTATTTAAAAGCCAAACTTTGGTTATACAGACCAGGTATGGTATCTTCAGGCCTAGATTGTGGATATTTTCAGACCGTTGAATCTCGCATAAGGGTAGTGCCAGTTTCACCTCGCTGAGGGGCTTTGCGGCCGTTTGCAAAGTCAAGGCTGCTCAGGGTAATCATATAAGCGCATCTAACGTGGTTACGAGTCCTGGGTAGGTAGGAGTGTGCAGTAGCTATGAGGCTCAGAATCTAAATGCCAACGGGGATCTATCTAAGGCCCATTGCGCGAGGGCCTCTGGCAAGTTCCGAGACGCTAGTACCATGACTCGCCAAGCTAGAGGTTTGTGCATCAACAATGCTTGTTCAAAGGGCCTGAACGTCGCTACGTGGCCAATGCGAAGTGAATCATGCCCATGGCGGATTTTCAGGCTGGCGATTGACCCCTACGCTCAGGCCTACGCACCGTTTTCCACCCAGCGGTCGGCAGTCTGTACCAATCGCATTAATAGCCCTGCAAAACGCGATGAAACTCAACAGAAAACTACCGAACTCTTACTCTGGGGTTTGGATCCTGGTCAAGGGTTTTTCGAGCTTCCATCGATCCCAAGCATGTGGCAACAACACCACCATTCGTAGCTGACACAGAATTCCATACCAACAGTCTTCAGGCCTAACAAGACGACATGGAAGTTGGAGTGGGAAACGAGGTTTACCATGAGATGGTCGATTATTATCAATAAATTTACTACTGTCAACTATTCGGTGGAACAAGTCGTTATAAGATGAAGGGAGCAACCAGTTGTACTCCGTGACTTAACTAGAACAAATATCATTACTGTTTTCTATTGAGATTATTTTGTTTACTTGAATTTACCACAATGGAGAAATTTCCAACAGAGTACTTTCTCAACACAACCGTGCGCCTTCTTGAGTACATCAAATACCGAGACAGCAACTACACTCGAGAAGAGCGCATCGAGAACCTGCATTATGCCTACACCAAGGCTGCTCATCACTTTGCTCAGCCTCGCCAGCAACAGTTACTGAAGGTTGACCCCAAGCGCCTGCAAGCATCACTCCAGACAATCGTAGGCATGGTTGTCTACAGTTGGGCCAAGGTTTCCAAAGAGCTCATGGCAGATCTATCAATCCACTACACCTATACCCTTGTTCTGGATGATAGCAAGGACGATCCTCATCCCACTATGGAAAATTACTTCGATGATCTGCAGGCTGGAAGGGAACAAGCTCATCCTTGGTGGAGACTCGTCAATGAACACTTCCCAAATGTTCTCCGACATTTCGGTCCTTTCTGTTCATTGAACTTGATCCGCAGTACCCTTGACTGTAAGTACATATCTGATCTATACTATTTATATAAACAAGCTAACCTGATTCTGTAGTTTTTGAGGGATGCTGGATTGAACAGTACAACTTTGGAGGATACCCTGGATCTCATGACTACCCCGGTTTTCTTCGTCGCATGAATGGTCTTGGCCATTGTGTCGGTGCCTCGTTGTGGCCCAAGGCCCAGTTTGATGAGCGCAAGCAGTTCCTTGAGATCACATCATCGATTGCCCAGATGGAGAACTGGATGGTCTGGGTTAACGACCTCATGTCATTCTACAAAGAATTCGACGGTGAGCGGGACCAGATCAGCCTTGTCACCAATTACGTTACCTCTTATGAAATGAGCCTCAACGAGGCTTTGGAGAAGCTCACCCAGGATACCCTGCACTCCTCTAAGCAGATGGTAGCCGTCTTCTCGGACAAGGATCCCCGGGTGATGGAAACCATTGAGCGCTTCATGCACGGCTACGTCACCTGGCACTTGTGCGACAACAGATATCGGCTGAGCGAGATTTACGAGCAAGTCAAGGGACAAGAAAGTGAAGACGCTCAGAAGTTTTGCAAGTTTTATGAGCAGGCTGCCACTGTGGGTGCTGTGTCGGCGTCTGAGTGGGCATATCCTCCTGTTGCTCACCTCGCAAGCCTTCGGTCAAAGGACATGAAACCAGCTCACGAGCCCATCGTAACCTCGCTTGAGTTGGTTGAATAAGCGAATGGTTAGTCTCGGCATAGGCCCTGTAGGTATGTGTTAGGATAAGTTTGGAATCACGGTGTTGCGAATGGTACGTTTTTGTTTCTTAGTATGTTTGGGCGAAACTCAATTGTTCAATTAGGCAATGATAGCTACAGAATAGATAGGCAATTGGAATTGAGCTTCGTAAGCAAAACGCTGGTATCCCACTTGATCACGGGGACTTTTCATGCACTAAAAACAGGGCTATGGTAGCACTACAGGGCTATCCTGGTCCTGCAGTAGTGGCGGGACCGGCGCGTACGGGCCGTGCTTACATGCAGCTTCAATGAGACACAACAGAAGGTCTCTAGAAGACTTGCGTAGAAGATATCCTCTTGGCTTTCCGCGGCTATGACTTTCATTCAGCAGGGCGGACAAAGACAGCGTAGAATAGAGTTCTAGAACTCAAACATCCACTTTCCTCAAAACTGCAGGCAGGAAAAGGGCCGTTCATCTGCTAAGCTTTATCCGTGCATTCGAGTCGTGACGTGTTACGTCGCTAGACATCTCCCTGCTTCCTTGTCATGTATTCCCGATTGAATCTCACCTGAGTGCCAACCAACCAACACCCCATTATTTGATGACCTCCGCTCTAGCAGAATATCAATCCTATTACGTTCGAATATCATGGATTTCCCCAAGCCAAGGCAGGAAAGAGAGACAAGCTTATTGATGTACTATTTGGATGTCGTTTTCCCTCTCCAATACCTCCCCCATGAGCGCACCTGCGTAGGCAAGAGAGAATGGCTACTTACCATTCTAACCTCTGCTCGACCTACATACTATGCGACACTATGTTTGGCTCTACTACATAAGGAATCCAGTGCAAGTTCATCAACTAGCGAACAAGCTGCTGTATGGAAGAGAGAAAAGACGTATTACTATATCCTTGCACTGCAGGAGTCTCAGAAATTGCTGGGTGGTCTAGATAAGACTTCGGGCATAATAAGGCTCAAGGGCACTGTTATTGCTCTAGCCTGTATGCTTCAGCTCGTGAGCTTCGAGGTAAAGTTGACCCAATCACCTGCTGTGCTATTTGCCACTCAACCTGAGCATCGGATCAGTGACTAACATCTTTTGTTAGTCTTCTCATCTGACCAGGGGAGACTGGCGTGTTCACCTCCTAGCAGCTAAGACACTTATTCCAGTTTTAGTAGACGGTTGGTCTACAGCTTTACAATCAGGCCCTCCAGCATCTTCTATATGGTGCGAATTGAACGAATCAGATTTCGACTCGGATGGAGAATTCGTCCAGACGTCCTTGAGCTTCGAATATCTCGCAGCCCTGAGGTTCCTGTCAAACTTTCTCGCCACGATTGGTATCCTCTCTTGCATTTCTGTTGGTCCAGCGTCGCCATTCGAGGATTATAGTCATCTCATGAACCAACCAGGTCTAATGCAGCTAGACGAGTTGCTGGGGTGCCGGAACTGGGCCATGCTGACTATTCTAGAAGTGGGTAAGCTGGATCGTTGGAAGCGACAGGAGCAGGAGCATAACCGTTTGAGCTTGAAAACCCTGGCTCGAAGATCCATGGCGATAGAGGATATGGTGACGGATGAGCTCCAAAGATCACCGACACCCGAGACGCTGGGAGATCTCATTACCCACATCTACGCTGCCTCTATCACGACATACCTGCATACCGTGGTATCTGGCCTGAATCCCAATCTTGTAGAGGTCCAGGATAGTGTATCCACGACGATTCTGTTACTGGAGAAGCTACCAGACTTGCAAGCTGTTGTAAGCATTATCTGGCCTCTGGTTCTTACAGGCTGCATGGCTTTACCCAGGCACAGGGAATTTTTCAGGGTGACTCTAAGGTCCTATAGCTCAACTTGGAGCTCTTTGAGGAAATACAACGGGGTCGTCGAGGTCTTGGAGCAGGTTTGGAAGAAGCAAGAGCTGAAGACATCCGAGAGTTCTATGAACTGGGAAGATCTTATGGACTTTCAAGGGATTCCAGTTCTCCTTATTTAAGGTTGGGCTTTGTTCCATTGTGGTATGTCGCCCTACCACACTCTCTACGACAAACTGGTAAAATCCACCGGTATGACAGACCGATTTACAATGCGATTTAGATGAGGCTTAGATGAGATTGGCAAATGGTTGGTATACGGAGTATATTGAACTTTAGATTGAAATTCTAAATAAAAGATAGCACTACACTTGGGTATTTAGGATATCTACCGCTCTGTCACACGTTTGTTATCCTGGGATGGATTCTTTGATATGTAAATGTAAAGCAAGTCTAGTCCGGATATCTAAAGATTTAGAGGGCGAGGTTCAGAGTATCCAAACCAAGAATCCGCACACCAAGACCTATTCAGCGATTTGTTCCTGCTGTGGTCTCCCTCAGTTGTAGTTGATGGAATTCGGCACTTATTTAGCACATAATTCGTAGACAACATTGAGAAACTTATTTTTCATTTCCTTGGGAATGGCAACTCATAATCATATTTTGGAAAGTTCGTATATTCATTCATGAGCGAGCTATTTCGTAAAGTCAATCCATATGTTTGACTGGTGAGCTGAAAATAGACCCAATCCCCTTCTCCGCCATCGGTGCATTGCCCCTCCCACGCCGCCAGGGAGCTTGACTTGCTTGACTTGTAGATTGTTGATCATGCGTTGGAGATCGAGCATGGGGTTGTTGGGGGACAGGAGTGATCCATGTTGATCGTTAAAACGGTTCAAGCCGAGATTGTTTTGGAACATGGGTGTCTGGTAGGGACTGTAGTATGGAAATGTTGGAGTGCTCGATAAGCGATCTCGACGTGGTCGACCAGCGCCAGTCTTCAGAGGCAAGCCCTCAACATGCCTTGGCAGCGATCCAAACAGTGGCGCATAACGCGGCGCTCACTCCAGAGTAAGCGCAGACTTCTAGCCAAGAGACCTCAGGATCTGTGTCAAGGCCATCGATCAACTTGGCGGCTGCGAGCATTTTGGATGGTAAGGTCGCGGTGTTGGATGAGTTGAAGGATGATATCTCGTGATCGTGTTCGTTTCTTGTGAGAAATTGTTGAGCTGTTGAGTCCCGACTCGAGCAGGGAAGTCATCATGCTAGTTATGTCTCCATACGAATGGCGATGGACATCGAATCGGGCATTAACTGCCGAACATTGTATGTGGGAAGGGTGAAGATGTGACCCATTGAAACGTAAGTGAAGATGCAAGGTAGTGAAACATGAGTGAAAGGCCTGATTCTTGACGAGTAGAGACGATGACAAAACCGCCGTACTGTCTCAGCACCAAGGACCGCGGTGTTTTCAAAATGCAGCATTTCGAGCGCGGCGCATGCGTTAATGGACAAGACAGTACTAGCGTCTGGTAACAAGCTTTCCCCTCGATTAAGGTGTATTACATCGGCGGGTTCTTCCGTTTCAAGTTGCTGCAGTTGATACTGTTCGGTGTAAAAGTCCGGGGCTCATTTTGCTACCGGGCCCGATAGTTAGGACCCTGCCAGTGCTAACATGATAGACCGCGAAAAGGTCTGATCGCGATGAAACCAACGTCGCGTGGCCTGTAGATATCCTTTATAAATGTACAATTACGTCTCCAGCTTTGAATGTTATCCTAAATCTCACGGTAAAGGTGGACAAGCACATAGGGCTTGATAAACCATTCTACCATGTTAAATCTTATCAATGATATGCCGAAATCGGCATATCCTCTTTGTTTTCTCTTTGTCGTTTTGACTCTTGCGGTACGACGGCTCTTGGCCCCGAAACCGAGTGCGCCTTTGCTGAACCCGAGGCGATTCTACGAGTTTTCGGATAATGGTCCAGTATCAAGAATCTTAAACACCACACGCAAAACAATTGAAGAATGGTTTGCCAAGAACCCAGAGACACCGATGCGCCTGATCTGCGATTTGGGCGAGATTACTGTTTTGCCTCCGTCAATGGCTGATGAAATCAAGAAGGATTCACGTCTTAGCTTCATCAAGGCATCCAACGATTCGGTATGTGACACTTCCTGAAGTGATGGTTATTCCATCCAGCTAAACAACCGACAGGCTTTTCATATTTCGATTCCCGGTTTTGAGCCGTATCGTGAAGGCGGAAAGCATGAGGCAGCGCTAGTCAAAAACGTTGTCCATGGGCATTTAAAGAAAACTCTAAGCAAGTCACCAGTCCCTCGCCCCGATTGAAACATACTCCGTCAGTACTAACAGCTTCCTTACACAGACCGTATCACTCTTCCATTGGCTCAAGAAACCTATTTGGCTATTGATGAATACCTCGGTAGTAGTCAAGGTAAGGACTATCACACTTTCGGGACAAGCCATTGATGCTAAACTAATGATCTGCAGAATGGCACAAGATCCCACTAAATGCAACAATGCTGCCTTTAATCACCAGGATATCAACTCGTGTCTTACTGGGTGAGGATTTGTGTCGAAACGAAGAGTGGATCCGAATTGCTTCAAGCTATTCTGTCACTAGCACTACAGTCGCAGGTCGCCTACGCAGATGGCCCCAGCATCTCCGCTACATCGTTTCACTCCTCTCCCCGCAATGCTGGGAACTGAGAAAGCAGGTCAGCGACTCTCATGCTTTGATCGATCCTATCCTCGAAAGACGTCGATCTGAGGAGAAAGGTACTGTATACAATGATTCTTTGGAGTGGTTTGAGAAAACTGCGAAGGCTGCCTACGACCCAGCGGACACACAATTGTTCCTTACCGCTGTTTCAATTCATACCACGGTGGATCTCTTGAGTCAAGCTTTGGAAGACATTTGTGCCCATCCTGAAATCATTGGTCCACTACAAGATGAGATTAGATCGGTTATCAAGGAGGAGGGATGGAACACGAAAGCACTGTACAAGATGAAGCTTCTCGACAGCGCGCTCAAGGAAACTCAACGATTAAAACCTGTTCAAATTGGTAAGTTGAACACTTGACTTGTCTCTTCTCTAAGATTACCCGCTTACAGATTCAACTTAGCTTCAATGATGCGGGAAGCGCTCGTGGACGTTACACTCCAAGATGGCACTTTTATCCCCAAAGGTCATCAACTTGCGGTCTCGTGTCACAACATGCGTGATGAGAAGATCTACCCGAATGCGGACGAATGGGATGGTTACCGTTTCTATCGTGAACGACAAGAAGCAGACGCCGCCAGGGAGGATAAAATCCAATTATCCTCGACTAGCGTGGAGCACATGGGCTTTGGTTACGGAGAACATGCTTGCCCTGGTCGTTTCTTTGCAGCTAAGGAAGTCAAGATTGTCATGATGTATCTTTTACTCAACTATGAGTGGAGAATCCCTGAAGGTACCAAGCCGAACCCGGTCAGCTGCTGCACGATTTGGGTTACGGATCCAACTTTTGAGATCGAGGTGCGCAAGAAGCCCTCGGAGGATCCTGCTCTGGAGTTGGCTTACTAGGCAGATTCCTAGTGGTTTGACTCTTTGGGATGAGGGCGATGTGGGAACTTGTGTTTCTTGGTTTATTTGTGTAGATTTTGCTGGTTCTGTAGTAGTGCAGATTGACTTCCCTACTGATTAACGGTTCCTTCTCACCCGCTGCCTGTGTGAAGTTAAATTGCTCTTTATCAGTCGAACATGCATCCGTCACAAAATGGTTTCCTAATATTTCAGCGTTGGACCGAGGGTTCAGTAACAATCAGTTGCACCTCGTTTGCATTAACAGCGCCTTAAATAATATCTATCCTTTCGGTCGCCGCAAGGTATATTTGAAGTAACTTGTGAAGGATAGTCCCAATTAACTCGCCCATTCAAATTGGTACTACAGTGCCCATTGGGCTCTGCAGCTCACAGAAGTTATGCAGTACTCTAGTCCAATTGTACTACTAACATTATCCCGTAGCAATATCACGTAGCTTGGGGAGCGCGAGCCAACCTTATCTGTGTTTGACAAACTATTGAGCTACCACTCCCTAGGCACTCTCATTCAATGTAGACTCAGTGGACAGCGGTCGTTGGTGATAGGATTGAAGAACCTGATCACATGCACATGTCCTAAATACAACTCTAGCGCTATTCTAAATATGATACTCTCCATCTTCTACTGGACTAACATTTGAAGGGCTGTCGAGCTTTATCCATATTGCGTATCTCAAGTGCTGACGTTACCTCGGAGTAAGATACACATTAAGCGCAGGCTTATGCCATGCAAGATATACACGACTTTCCTCATACCAGTTACGGCTGTCTTCAGCAAGACGAAGGTCAAATTCCCACACTGTCCTCGCCAGCATCATGCGCATTTCGGCATAAGCAAGACTGCAGATTTTGTTAGTATATACAGTAAAGTAACTATAGTGTGACTCACTTCATGCCAATGCAGTTTCGAGGACCAATCGAGAAAGGTTTAACGGCGTCGAGGCGGTCATCCTTAAAACGAGCATCTCCAAGCCATCGTTCGGGAACGAAATCATGTGGTTGAGTAAAGTATTTTGGGTCATAATGTAATGCCCACATGTCGTTCTCAACTAGCGTCTAGTGTAACCAGTGTCAGCCCAACTTTCAAAGCCATAAGGATTACAGGGGATTTCACTTACATTCTCGGGAACATAGTAGCCGGCTACAAGACTACCGCCCTTGGCTATCTTTCGTGGTGACCCACCACCTGCAACCGGAGGATACATACGTAGAGCTTCGTCCAAAACAGCCTGCATGTAACGAAGGTTCTGTGTGGATATGAGATCAATGTCCTCCGCTTGAGCATATGTAGTCCGGACCTCTTGGGTCAAGAGATCGAGGGTACGGGGGTTAGCACAGAGGAAGTAGACCGCTGCGGATAGAAGAGTTGCGGTTGTCTCAGAACCAGCCACAATCAGAACAGATGCGTTGGATGCAAGTTCATCGAACTTCATAGACTAGAGGAGTAGGTTAGATCAGGCTAGACAAACAAGGATTCATAATGGGTACTTACGCTTCCCTTAGATTTTAACCCTTGTGTGATCTTGCCAACAAAATCCGGCCTGTCGGTCTTGGTGTCCAGTCGTTTTCTCACCTTCATACTGGCCAACTCCTTGTTCTCAGCAAACTTGGTAAGCAGACCGCGGGGAAGCATCAAGCCAGCAAGAGGAGCAAGGCTTGGGTATCGACCAATCTCGGCTAAGAATGCAACGCTTTTCAGACTTTCGAAGGCGAGAGCAACCCACGGATGGTAAGTCGAGTTATCAAGACAACTGAAGGATTCTCCAAACGCCAAATCTCCAATCATGTCGAACGTCGTAAAGGTGTACCATTTAGCAATATCGACCGTTTCCTTGCCACCAGACGACTGCTCGTGCAGTTGTTGGAATAGCTGGTTGACGTACGACTTGAAGGTAGGTTCCTGTTCGAGCATAGCCTGGGCTGAGAAGCCATATGCCAGGGCACGGCGAAAACGAGTGTGGTTCTCGCGATCGCTACCAACGATGTTATCACCGGCAAACTGTACCGAGATGGGATCTTTGCCATGTTCAGGTTCACCCGCCTTGCGATGTCCACGAACATGTTTCATTGCATCTGGGTGGTTGAACGATAGCATGTTTGGCCCGATTCTAACGACCGGACCATACTTCAGATGAAGCTCGAGATGTTTCTTGTGGGGAAGTCCACAGAGCATCAGGAGAGTGTGGGGAATTTGAGTGGTTCTGTTGAGCCATGGGCCAGGGAAGTGACGGAGTGGGTGGAAGAAGAGATTGTACACCAGAGCCGCCATGAGATAGGTTAGGCACTGTAAGTTTACATGTTAGCACATTTCAGTTTGCCTCACGGTAACGTACTGTGCCAGCTGTGAAGGCCACAAAGGACCAAACAGAGTAGTGTAGCATGTCAGAAAGAGTGTCAACAGGTGGTAAAACCCCTCGATTCGTAGCTATAATCAAGAATGGAAATATGCATTAATTATATCACCAGGTGATTTCTTTTCACAGAGGTGCTGTTGGATTGGAACTAGACTTCACTGGTATGTCGGTATTTTGCTCTATTGGAGCTATGGTTCGGATGGTTTTCCCGTTTTGGGACGGTAAACCCTCCGGCAACTCCCTACCGATCCATCAAGTTTTTCATTTTCTAGGCCTTTCAATTCAAGAAACATCAATCAATCCATCTATCTAGAATATCTACTCAGGTGTTTCGAGATCCACCTTCGCGAGCCTAATGTAGGAATGTTCCGGCATGCTAGTCAAACCCTCGATAGTACGGTAGCTTGAAAGCTGCGAGGGACAAGGGAGAAGCTCAAAGTTCCATACCAGCATAGCAATTGATGTTTTCAACTGTTGGTATCCCAACCTTCTGCCAAAGCAACCTCGTGTTCCCAATCCAAACGCTAGTGTCGGTCCAGCTGTTCCATCAAACTCCTCAATCTCCTCCATGTCCTCAGCAGACAAAGTCTTTGTTACTAGCCATCTCTCAGGCTTGAAACGAGCAATGTCGCTAACCTCCCAACTCTGATCCTTCTTCTCTCCAGCAGCTCGACAAGTCTGGCTTCGCCTGCGCTCATCAACGCTAAAGTCAGGACTCCATACGCTAGGTCCATGAGTAAGGAAAAGTACATCGGTACCCTTGGGGATGTGATAGCCTAAGATCTGTGTATCTACTGTTGATACACGTTGAAGGGCGGGAGTAGCTCCAGCGCATCGTAGAATTTCCTCAATCACCGCTTCAAGGTAGGGTATACGAGCAGCCGCTAGTTCGCGGAAAGAAGGACTGCGGCTCTCGAATCTTGCCTCGGCAAATGAAGACTGCAAGATTTCCCGAAGGCGCTGTTGGACACTGGGGTTATCGGTGAGGAACTTCAAACCCCAAAGTGTGGTGGTGCTTGTCGTGTCAAAACCTCCGAGGATCAGTCCGAATAGCTAAAGGAAACACGTTAGTATTGATCTCTGAAATGATCCCCTTCAAGTGGAAATACGTACCTCTCCTTGCATCATCGATGAGTAGTAGTCTGGACTGCGACCTTCAGACTTTGCAAGCGCAGTCTCGCGCAGCACCATTTGTTCCACGGCCGACGTAACCTCAAATTTCTCATTGTTCTCAATTTTAGAAACGGAAGACTGGAGACTCCCGAACAGAAAGTCATCTCTGATCTTTCTGACCTTCCTGAAATGTGGCATGTTCATCTTAATCTTGGCCATCCATTTGGCAATTGGAGAACCTTGGAGTCCTTGAGGGGCCTTGGCTAGATCAATGGTCGCGTTGATGAGATCGTCGAAAGCAACTTCGGGGAAAATGAAGGGCTTATCGTCTCCAGTCGGCTTGACATTGACCTTCTTCATCCAGCTCTCGAGATTCGCGATGTTGGGCAGCGTGGTGCTAGACTTGTAGTTCTCACCAAAAGCGAAACTGTAAATGGCATCCAAAACAGCACCCTGGATATCCATTGTTGCACAAAAGGGAGATTTGTTGGCAATTAAAGCTTTCATCTCCCAAAGACGTACCAGCTTCATGATGTTGCCATGGAACGCTGGGCCGGCAACCTCCCGAATAAATGACGGTAACATAACATCTTGCACAAGCTTGCGATGCGTCCGAAAGACAGAATTCGTCTGCTGATAAATGTGATGATCAGGAATAACATCCTCTAGAAGACCACGAATATTCGTAGATCGATCAAACTCCTTGCGTCGAAGCATGATGTCCTGTGTCTCGCGAAAGTCGGCGAGAATGACAGTGGGACGTTGCAGGGGGCTGAGAAATAATTGAATGATGGGAGAGTCAAGATTTCTCATTTGTTGAACAATCCAGTCCATGTGAGTTTGGTCATGAGTTTTCGTGTCTCGAATCATGGCTGGCAAATCGCCAAAGAGACTGTTCAAAGCGGTGGCATTGTAGGGAATCTTGGATATGGGCTTCGGGTGAGCCCACTTGTACAACAAGTAGAGAGCGAGCACCGTTAGTGCCAGCGAAATGAACATGGCGGCTGCACGGGGGGTGATGGTTGTAGCCGAAAACGATAGACGGTCGAGCCAGATAATAAAACTGGGAGCATGAATTGGCAATACGATGACTGTTCCAATATAAAAAAGCGTCGACGGGGGCCGTTAAGAGTAATAATTAATTTACAGAGTGGAATGTTTGTATCCGACACAACTGCACCAGCAATAAGTAATCCATCGGCTTCCGCCAGTGGCTCAATCAACCCTACACCACAAACATAACTTGCAAAGCCATATTTACCAAGGCTTCTATCACCTCTCTCTGCCCAACTGCTGCAAATCCATCACGTCCCAGGCTTCATCGACGTTCGGCATAATGGCATGTCGCAGTCAAGGAGATCAGTCGGCTAATTTGTACAGCACTGTATTTTTCTACCGAAACGTGGCGGCAGGCCTTGTTTCAGCGGCCTGTCGGGCCTGGAACCTTGATCTGGCCAACCATGTCACTCTCGATGGTACCGCAAGTCGCTAGGCCCATTAACGCTTCGCTATTTTGAACTCTCTGAAGCCGCCTGTGAATAATCAACCGACCGTTCAATTGACTAGGCGGTCGAAGAAAAATAACAACCTCCTGGATGTCTATTAATATTGATCACAAGTCAGTTTTAATCAAATCAGTCCGACAGCGAAACGACATCATTTCATCCTCTCTCAGTAACAAGCCATCATGTTGCCCCAACTTGTTTTAAATCACCTAGGCTCCATCGGTGAAGCTGCTTCAGCATGGATCTCCGGGAACAGCTACCTCAGCTCTACTAGAGAGTGCCCACCCTTGCCAAAGGGAGACCTCAACTATGACATCTACATGGGATACCCTGAGATGTTTGCCTGGGACAAGAAGCGATGTGTCGCCTATGTCAGGTTGGTATTTATTCGCTGTACTTTTGGCTGATGTTCACTAACCTCATTTTTCAGCAACCTGTACAATGCTACCGTGAGCACTTATGATCCTTATAAGTCTGTTGTTCTTGACACGATTCACTTTCCTGGACTGAGTCATGCTGGAAACTCTGCCAGTCCTAATCCTCTTCATGCCAGCGGTATCATCCTCAAGCCCGATGCATACCAAGCCGAGACTCTCGAAGTCGTGATTGACAACGGAGACGCGTTTTACAGTGATGGCTTCAACGTATCAGGACCTGATCACCTGATGAGCATCGACTTACAGACGAAGAAGGTGACCAGCCAACTCCGTCTAAACAACGGTCTCTATGCCGGTTATGCAGACGCCAGTCTCGGCCCTGACGGAAACACCTATGTTTTGGGTACTTACACATCCAACATCCTGCGGGTAACTCCCGACAAGGAGATTTCCACCTTCTACGTCGCTGAGCCGCTCGGACCTCCCCGTCTTTACGGCTTCACTGGCATAGCTCATGTCGGCGACGCCATGATTGTTCCTGACAACATCATCGGCCAACTCATCCGCTTCAATGTAAATGACAAGGTCGGAACACCAGTTGCCATCAAGCAAACCCCATACCATGAGTTCAAGACTGCAAATGTTTTGCATTTCCCTGAACGATACAATGACACGATCCTTCTTGTTGCCGAGAACAAGACTCCCGATCATCCTTTCGGTGGCGTTGCGGTTTATCAGGATAAGTCGAAGCAGTTCAACGAAGTTGACTTTTTGGGTTTCTTGCCTAGTCGTCTGGGCAATGCTTTGACGACGTCTGCACGACAGATGGCCGATCGCATTTATGTTGTTGCTCTTCCTACGGATGGTGCTAATATTACTGTTGCTGGTGAGAGCAGCCGGTTCTTGTGGCAAGATGTTACGAAGGACTTGGACGAGATGATTTATGGCAAGGCCCAGGAGGAGGTACGGGAGGAGATATAGTTTGCAGAGGCAATTGGATAGGCTTGAATAGAATTTCGATCCTCGAAATGAAGTGCCGGGCAGGACCCCATTCCTCAGTAATAGTATTTCAATGTCAAGACGGTGATAGTACAAGGTTCAATAGACAGTTGACCAGGGATCCTCGCATTTAGGATAACGATCGCGCGATAAAGACAAACACCTCAATGGCTGCAGTTTCTTTCTTAGTATTATAAATATGTGGATTTGTTTTCTTTCATTGTAAACGAGTTTCCGGCGTGGATCTCCAGAGCAAGCGTATTAAGTAGTAGCACCACGACTATAAAGTTTTATAAAGGTAAAAACTCAGTTTATTGTTAAATTAGAACCTAGTTGGTATAAAATCTATATAAAAAGACCGTTTTGTAAAAGCCATCACCCGTGACGTTCTTCTGATACTATCTCCAAGGTCGTTAAGAGACGAAATTCTCAATTGCTGGTGTCTATTTCTGATGTTTATTCATTACTTTTCTATCCGATGAACCGTCCAAACTTCGTCCACTTCTCATCGCTCTTCAAAATGTTCATATCCTCGTCTCTCAAAGACAAAGCAGCAGTAATTTCCCCATCAGGCCTCTTGGGCATAAGATACATCAAACTCTCCATAGGCTCAAAGATCGGTCTTCTTACGCTCTCAGGCTTTCCCAGCCCAAGACCAAAGTCATAGTTCCACCATCCCGTCTTCGCCCAAGAGCTCAACATAATATCAGTGGACGGGTTGGCATCTGCTGTGACAGACAGTGTACCAGGATGCTTAGCTATGTGTGAAACAAATGCTTGTGTCCGACGTCGCAGAGACTCGCGGTCAAGTTGGGCTCGTAGACGAGTGGCCACAGCACCCAAGGGCTCGTTGGCTATTTGAGATAAGGTTGAACTGCTGTAGGCCATGTTCTGTAGAATGCCAGGGTAGTCCTTGGGCACATCAAGCTGGGTTCGGACGTCGACGGCGCGGCAGAATAGAGTTCGGGCCGATTCTTCTACACGCGAAAGTCGGACGCGGCTGGTACATTGCCAGATAAATGCCGAGAGGGCATCATCGGTTGAGATGAACTTGGGCTTGGCCGCACCATCAACGCCATCCTGAAGTGTTCGGGTCGCTTCATCCTTGAGTTCAGATAAAGCTTCAGGACTGAATGAGAAGAACGCCCAGCTTGCCTTGGGAGGAGCTGGTGCGCTCTCTGTTGAAGGAGGTTTAACGACTTGATGCCTCAGCTCGTTGTCGAGTTCGTAGTCATCAATGAGGGGCACAAGACCCTTGCGCTCTAGTGTCATGACCTTGATCTCCTCTTCGGTGAATTCTTCGTTGCGGCAGGCCTTAGAAAGTAATCGGGTAATCTCGTCCTGGCCCACCATGTCCATACAAGCATGCTGCCCATTGACTGTAAAAATGATACCGCCTTGGATAAAGTTGAGTTGGAAGATGAGAACAGGACTGGGCTCGTCAGGCGAAATGCCAATGGGTAAAGTCTTCCTTGGCGCAATGACGTTTTCGTCAAACATCTTCATGGGGAATTCCGCCTTTCTCAAGGCCTCCATGGTAGCTGCTGAAGGATCATCTCGAAGGTCCTTGACGATCATTCGTGGTATTTCCTCAAAGGGAGTGATTCGGAGGGCATCAGTGTCGCTCTTCTTCACCTGGCCAGCCACCCAGGGAAAGGCCTGTGAGAGGCGCTGAAGGCCCTTGTTGAATGTGTCAATGATAGCGGGGTGGGTGGAGTCATCGGTAACAGGAAAGACAAAACTGATTTGAGTGTAGATCTCAGTCATGAGAGGCTGTTGCCCGATGATGTCCAGCTCCATGTCTAGCTTTTGCGATGTTGTGTTTAGTGCAGCCATTGTGAAAAGAGAAATTGAGTTTGTTGATGATGTTGCATTGTTCGCGTTCTGTTGGTTGTACTTATAGATCTGGAGACCCACTAAGTAACCAGACTCAAGATGAGTCGAAGTGTACCATTTCCCTTTTAGGACCAGCTGCTGGCCCGACATACGATTGGGTAAGATCCGAGCCGTGGCTCCATACTGAGCTTGTTGATTGGTTCAGCAGCGTGTTTTATCTTTGCGCCGAAGTGAGGAGGACACAGCGATTGTCCGACAAACAATTCACCGGAATTGGTTGCAGATCTTGTACTTTCGGTGTTTATGAAGAGGATCAAAGCGGTACAATGAGTCAACCAGCTATAGCAGCAGCACATTAGTGTTGTATCACCTTCATGGACTTGTCCTCTGATTGGCGAGTGGTGAATTTCTTTGCAAGCCCTGATGTAGGTCACGCAGTCACTTCTCCGCTGTCTTATCAGATTATCTATCGATAACAATCATTTTGATAAAATACAAGTACGATAAGGATAAGATAAGAAATCCTCTTCTCCAGTCTCGGCGTGAGTATATAAATGGCAGCACTACTTCTAAAAAATAAACTTTTTAAACTTGCACTGTAGATTTGCTATTTGGAAGAAAGAAGGAATACATGTGCATTTCAGCCATAGTACTATCGCCATCTCATCTCCTCAGAGAAAGACTACAGTTTAAAGGCCAGCATAAATTCAACAATGTTCTGTAGGTAATTTCGAACCTCGGCCTCCGTGTAGTTTGCATCATTGTAGATGATGTTGAGAGTGGACGCGTCCTTCCAGCTATCCAACCTAATCGCCCTAGCGCTTCGTTAACGTCTGTTGCAGAAATATGATGCTTGACCTACAGGTATGGCAAAGACTGGTTCACCAGAAAGTCGATACTCTCAACTGAGAAAAGGTGTTCTCCGGTGGAAGCAGACTTAATTTCCTGCGGAATAAAGCGATCGTTGATGCCATCACTGATAAATAACTAT
This sequence comes from Fusarium sp. MBC 181, assembly GCA_030772735.1. NCBI lineage: Eukaryota > Fungi > Ascomycota > Sordariomycetes > Hypocreales > Nectriaceae > Fusarium > Fusarium sp. MBC 181. The sequence goes on along the minus strand of JAPHDB010000238.1, from coordinate 15,616 downwards.
CGGGATAATATTAGTATTACACTTGGTCGAATGAACACATGAGACTGAAACTTACCGGGTTTGCTTCGCCATCAAACGGAATCGGCTTCCTGGAGCGCGCATCGGTTATTTCATGTATCTAAAGTATCATCCGGGCCAACTTACGAGTGCAGATAATTGGCCTCAAAGTTATGAACTCTGAGACCAAGAGCTTCCTGGAATGGGTTCTTGAGCCACTGATCGTAAGAGGTCTTGACGTCCCTGGAAGCACTCTCTAGAGCTTTCACTTGTACATTTTTATCATCTTCATGGACGACAGCGATAGACTTGAGATTTCCAACCCGTACAACAGCAGCCGTCTGACACATGGCGTAGAAATCCTTGGCGATGTCCGGACGCATCCACCTACGGCCATCCACAGAAGTTGGTGAAATGAATGCTTCATCGTCAGTAAGATCAGTTGGTTTGAGTGTGTCCAGAAGAGCAAGGATGATTGCAGATTGGGTTAAGTGGCTGATGGTGTGCCCTGGGCCGAGTCGGGCTTTGACTGCTTTGACAATAGCGATGGAATCTTCGGCGCTGAATTTGTGAATTACACAGCGCGGTAGACCAAGACCTGGTTGGAACTTCAGACCTCGGCTTTTCTATAGGAAAATGTCAGCTTGTAATAATTCTCCGATGATAGCTCTCACTCACGTAGTTAGCAACCAGAGCATTCGTATACTCGGTGCACTTGTTATCGAACTCTTCATCAAGAGTTGTGACGTCCAGCATCAATGAGTCAAGGATAGGAGGGTTAAGGTTCTTGATCTCTTCTCCCCATGGAAAGGTCTTAGTTGCAAGTCCATCAGTGACATGGACGTATTTACCCAGGAGGCGGAAGATATCGCCGATAAACTTGCGACAACCAATACCATCCCAAAACAAGTGATTGGTGTGAAACAAAACCTCCACGGTCATGTCTTGAGGGATTTGCGTTCGCTGAGTGGGGACATCTGCAATCAAGAAAATCTCGATTGATTTGGAGGGCGTGTCATTCCTCGAAGCAGCTCTCGCTTCCTCTAGTTCACTCCAAAGATCGAAAGCGTTCATGGGGATGGGCATTACGTGAACGCAATCCCTCGCCCATTCTCGAGCCGCCTCATCACTGTCTGGGGACTGGTAATTGATGATGGCCGCTACCTCTCCGTCCCAGGATGCGGTGCAAGCAGCTTCGGGACGCTCAAAACGAGCTTCCAACAGAGCCAACTCGAACATCTCCTTGAGTTTACGGAGTGTCAGCGACATGGGAGCCGGTGCAACATTGCGAAGAGAGGTAGCGATGTAAAGATCGTATAGAGCCTTCCTGTTCTTAGACTCGAGGCCAACGATTGCCTCTGCGCCGACGCCTCTGCGTTGAACATGACCAGGCTTGAGTCCAGCTGAAGTCCATCGGTACATCTCTGGTACCAGAGGTGGAAGAGTAGAAGCCATGTTGCTGTGCCGCCTTCTGGATTTGAAAAGTGACATGAATTCCGGGATACAATACTCGCTCAAGGTTATGGCTGCGGGAGTTGATATTAAGATAACATGTTTTAGAATTCTGCCTTGTGCTACGCTTGATGTTAGGCGGCCATACAGAATCACCCCGTAAAGAACGAGCGCCTGAAATGATTGACTTTAGAAACGTCCCGAATTTCCTTCATTGGCTAGTCTGCTGTAGCCTGCAGGTACACTTCAGGCCTTACACTGCCCCTGGTCTACAGGCAGACGGGAAACTTAAACCTGCCGTACATCTTCGGCACACTACATGTTAGATCGGTGCCAGTGATAGGTACAGTCATTCCGCAATACGCAATAACGCAGTCTCTGATTCCCATAGAGTACAGATCTATCTAGGAGGATCTACAAGACGTAGGTACGATGTCGTAAGATTTATTATGCACAGAGCTCAACATCTCCCGTCGCGTCAGGAAAGACTTAATTCGAAACGTTTTTAGTAACTATAAAGGACGCTAGAATAGACACAGATATGAACACGAAGTTAATGAGAAGTTTATTTAATTCGTAGTCTCTGAAGGCACAATCGTTGAAGAGGTTATGCGTATCTACCGTTTTCCAGCGCCTGTTTACTGCCGACCTTCTAACTACACCTCCATAGCCTCTCTACACTTCAATGCCAAATGTGAAGCGTAGAACCACTCCACTGACAAGCAACACTATTTTAACTGCATCGCCGCCAATTCGATCAACAACACTCACTGGCACCACCCATGTATCATCAGGTGGCAAACGGGTGTTATGGTACAGATACCAAGGCGCCGTCATAACGAACCAGAACGATACCCAGAAATAGCCAACAAGCTTGTGCCATGTAGGAACTCCTCCAGACTTCTCAGAGCCTGTGAACTTACGCCATAACGCTTGAACAGCGTCCTCAATGATGATGCCAATTACACAAGAGCCGAAGAAAGCCAACGCAGGTAACTTGGAAGGCGGACCCCAGCAATGGGCATCTATCGCCATATGAATAATGGCCGATGTTAGGAAGACCCCTGCAACGTTCATGTACCGTTCAATGATAGAGGGCCGTGAAAGTCGCAGAAGGTCCCTGCAGCTGAAGTTACTGATCGTGGTAAGGGTCCAACGGCAGTAGGAATGCCAGAATGTGCTGTATCAAGTTAGCTCTACTGCATTTCAACAAACATGAGAGTCATGCCCTTACCTCCAGAAGCCTCGAATAGTGTATGCATCCCAGACACTGCCAAACAGAGGAGGCCATTGCTCCGGAGAGGAGAATCCGGATAGGACCGCGACAATCGATAGAATGCGATACGTGAAATCAATGGTCACACGTCCTGGTATAGCCCAAGCAACGACACCAACGATAAAACGGCCCATCCATTGTTCGGCTGTGGCTTCCAGGTAGATATATTCCATTCCATGTCCAAACATTCTCTGAGTGTCCTCAGGTGATGTCTTCATTGAGGAAGTGTAAATAAAGTCGAGCAGGAGATATTGCCATGCAACGATGGTCAGCTGGCGAATGATGAACCAGCCACGAGTCGGCTTTCGGCTCCCGTCCCGTGCAGTATAAAACTTGGGGAACTCGCGGAGATGCTTTGCTTGCCAGGGTGTTCCAACGCCTCGAACGTTGAAAATGAGGCAAACGACTCGGTATACCTTGATGACAAGACTATCAGAGTGCCGGAAGATCTTTTCCTCAGCTAGGTCGTCGGTATCGAACCGTTTGATAACCAGGAAGTTGCAGCATTGCAGAATGAACAGCGCCGTGAGCGCCAGAGACACACTGCGATGAGAAAGACTGCCGCTGATGCCATGGAGCTCTTGGAAGAGGTGTTGCCCCACTGCAAGCACAATCGCAGGGCTGGAGTATCGTAGTAGAGACGCGGTACCAGATTTTGGAGTGGAGATGATGATCAGCGCGGCATATGTACAAATGCCTACCAAAGTCGAAGCACAATACACTCTACTGTAAGTGCGAGAGTTTTCCAGGATCGACGTGATGTCCATTTTGTCGCTGTTCAAGGCGCTGTATCTTCTTCTGATGGCTTGTTGGTAGAGCCTATCGTGAAGGCGATGTCGACCAGTCGCTTCGCGTATAAAAGCAGGCTCCAAGCAATGTCTAATAGAGAAAGGAAGAACAAGAGGAGACTGAGACCTGGTGGAACTAAAGCCGCACCTGTGGAGACATCTACTGATAAACCACACTATTAAAATTAGGCATTTCAAGAAGTACTGATCTATTACATTCTTTTAGTATATTTCGGCGCGTTTCTGTTTGACCGATTCATAGCACAGATGGCAGGCCTTGGATATCTGGATGTGTAAGGCCTTAAAGGTACGTACTTCGTGGATCAGATTGAGCCAATGAGACTCCGAGTAGTAAGCCGGTGGGTCTCCCAGCCTATGACATTCCAATTGGTCAAGGCGGTTCTGGCTGACCGAGCTCGCGGCTGTTCATTGGCTACGGGTCCGGAACGGCAGTTACTCCGAAGGTACTACTCACAAGGGATTGGATGGAGACACCAAAAGACACAAAAGATACAACATACAAAACAACATTTCACACAAAGCCTTAGTCCAGTTCGCTTCGAATATGTTCAAAATGTTGTTCAGACAATGACAAAGAGAAATTATTCCATAGCGCAGCTGCCCCTCTGCCTAATTTGTCCTTTGGCAGATGCTAAGTAACTAAGTAACTTGTGATGCAGTATCTCAAACTCCTACCCTGGAGTTAACTCACCATGACTCATTTTACCCCAGTCGCAGATCAGCATCAACGGCCAATAGCTCTGCTCAGACCGTCGGCTCTGTATATTCCCTGACATGATAGTTCCAACTTTAAAATGCACCGAGCGTCTTAAATAGATAATGTACTCGCCTCACAGTTGCAGAGCTCATTACTGCAACTCCTATTTCAAGATGACTTTCCTTCGTTTGGTCGCTTTTCTGAATCTGTGGCTTGGATTTGTTTCCGCCATCCCAGATCCACTCTTTAATCAGAGTGAGCCACTGTCGGAACCAATTCCGCCAAGCCAAGACCCGTGGTACACGGCGCCACCTGGATTCGCGAACAAGGCGCCGGGAACTGTTTTGAGGGTGCGACCTGCCCCTGGAAACTTGACCAGCATCACCATCAACAGTTCAGCTTCTTACAACATTCTTTACCGTACAACCGACAGTCATTTTAAGCCTACTTGGGCTGTTACGACTCTCTTTGTTCCCAAGCTTGGTCCCTATAGTGCTGCCCAGCAAAATGCCCTTCTTTCTTTTCAAGTACCATATGACTCTCCAGATGTCGATGCTAGCCCTAGCTACAGTGTGTATAGTGCAAGTAACGAATCTTCTGCCGGCTACACTGCTGCTCTAGGTGCTGGTCTCTATGTTTCTGTTCCAGACTATGAAGGTCCTCTGGGTGCTTTCACAGCTGGCATCATATCTGGTCATGCGACTTTGGACTCCATCCGTGCTGTCCTTTCTCTTGACCTGGGTCTGACGAAAACTTCTCGAGTTGCTCTTTGGGGCTACTCTGGTGGTGCGCTAGCCAGTGAGTGGGCATCAGAACTTGCAGTACAGTACGCGCCAGATCTGACGTCGGGAACTGTTATTGGCGCTGCGCTGGGAGCGCCACCGGCCAATGTCACCACTCTCATCAAATCGGTCAATCATGAAGCTGCAGCTGGTCTGATCCCCAACACGCTTTTCGGCCTGACTGCTCAATACCCCGACGTTCGGAAGCACCTTGTCTCCAAACTCAACACTGGTGGTGAATACAACAAGACAGGCTTCTCAGCTGCTGAAGGATTCACCATTTCCGAGTCAGGCACAACTTATGCCAATCAGGATATCAACAACTACTTCCAGAATGGTACTGACATCCTCGGCGACCCCAAAATCCTAGCACTTGTTAATCGAGAGGGCGTCATGGGATACTACGGTGTTCCGAGCTGGCCACTCTTTATCTATCAAGCTATTCCTGATGAGATCACCAAGATATCTGAGACGGATGCACTGGTTGCAAGGTACTGTGGCGTCGGGGCTGATATCGTCTTTGAAAGAAACTCGGTCGGCTCGCACTACAAAGAGGCTGACAATAGTTATGGAGCGGCTGTTCAGTGGCTGACAGATCTCTTCAACGAGGAACAGGTGCCAGGCAAAGCCCAGGGCTGTGTTGTACGAGATGTGACAAGGAATGTTACATCCAGTGCATTGGCTAGACGTGGGGATAAGTCCAACATATGGAATCTCTGGTCAGCTAACTACCAATGAGTTATTCGCAAAAAGAACAAGGTCACACGGAGGTCTTAACAAGAGCCTTGGTATTACATAGTATATATAGTAGTGCTGTATTTTACTTGGATTTTAATACAATAAAGATTTTTATCTTTCTTTCCTTTATATTGATTCCAAGGATACGGCTCAGCGCAGTATAGTCCAATAAAGAATAGTAAATCTCCTTTAACTAAGCTTTTATTCTAGTACTTGAAAGACTTAATAACATCTTACCCTGGGCCAATCATATCAATGCATTATGTCTCAAAACAAAAGAGGGGTAACATCAACGAGCTGGAGCACTCCGCAGGCTAACAAGTACAAGGTCTAGACCTTTAGCGGCAATTTGCTAATGATGATGGTTAGTGCGTAAGGGCATCATTGGAGAACAAACCCAGCAGGAAACACATCTCCAACGACCTTCCTGTGACGGTGTCTGGCTAGACAAGCAGACAATATGGCGGCGCCGCGTCGCTTGGAGCCAAGGCTGCCCAACAACCAGCTTCCGCCCGCACCTCCAAGTCTACCTAAACAAACCAGGCTTCCTCCAAAGAGGATCTCTGTCAAGCTAGCTTGCGACAACTGCCGTGCCAGGAAAGCAAAGGTGGCGCGGTCCAGTCCCCTAATGATCTTCTCGCTTACTTCCATCTAGTGCAACGGCGCCCAGCCGTGCCTCAGGTGTCTCGACAGTCGGGCTAAGTGCGTCTATAGCAGGACTGAGTCCAAGGACGCGCAGATCGAGTCGCTTAAGCGTAAGCTCTCGGACAACAATGAGGGCAGTACAGGTCTCAACCGGTTATACGAGCTCATGCGCGACCGTCCCGCCGATGAGGCCCTGGCCATTTTTAATAGCATCCGCCGCGGCAATGCGCCTGACGATATTGTGCGCCGCGTTGAGCACGGCGATGTGCTGCTGCAGCTAAACCTCATGCCCGAGGTGCGCTACCGCCATGAGTTTCCCTTTCGCAAAGAGATGCCAGCCTATTTACTGCGGAGTCAGAGTCGCTACTTGCGGTCCTTTTTGTTTAAGCCGCCGTTTCCGGTTACTGGTTCAGCGTCTGAGCCAACGTCTGACGCACAATATGCGTCTCCTCCGGAGTCCCGGACGCCGCCCTCTAGATCGAGGCTGCCCCCTTCCGACTGCTACACCAAGCCCTACAGCGCTGTCACTCTCGTAGAGCCACTTCTCACTGACGCTGACATCTCTCGCTGGACCAGCGTCCCCTCGACCCCCGCCTTCCTGCAGCGGCTCATGCAGACATACCTCCTTCACACCTGGCCCGTCTTCACGCACTTTCATAAGGGTCTCTTCCTGCTGGACCTTCGAGCGGGCCGCCGACGCTTCTGCAGCTCACTGCTCGTCAACGTTATCCTGGCCGCCGCCTGCCATGTCGCCCCCGAACTATCGCGGCGCAACGAGTACTGGGACCCAACCAACTACGGATACCTGTTCTTAGCCGAGACGCGGCGCCTTCTCGAGCTTGAGGGCGGCCGGGACCGGCTAACGACGATCCAGGCGCTGCTGGTGCTCAACCAGACCATTAACGAGCAGGCTATGGACGAGGTCTCGCAAGGCTACCTGACGCAGGCTGTCGACATGGCCAAGCGCATGGGACTGCTGGGGCCTGTGGCCAGTCCACCCGGCGCCGATTGGCGAGTGGCTCGCGAGTTTACAGCGTGGGCTGTGTTTTCCTGGCAGGCGTACGATCTCATCCTTCCCCCTTTGATATTTAGCTTTGCACGCACGCTGACTTGGTAAACGACAGCATCGTAAGCTACGCGAAAAAGATCCCACCAATGCTAAATAATGAGCCTCAGACGCCTTTCCCAGACCCAAGTCATGACTCGGCTTGGTACGACGAACTCTGGGTTCGTTATCCGTTGAGCAACGTCGTGGTGCCGATGCTTTTTCCAGCAACGTACCATGCGCAGCTCAAGTTCCGCGTTATTCTCAGGGACCTGGCCAATATGATTGCCTCTCAGGGCCCCGACGACCGGTTGTCGTTGTACCACCAGGCGCGGTTCTATTCCCGACTAGCTTCGTGGTACGATGAGCTTCCAGCGTCATTACAGGCAGAATATGCGGCCCTGCCGTCCCAGCTTGGTGTGCAGTAGGCCATCTTTTCCAATCTTGTTGGCTAGTATAATCACTAATACAAGGGGCAGTTTCCAGTACTGGGCCGTCATCACGAGCCTATTTGAGGATCTCGACCCGGCGGACAAGATCAAACTGACATTACAGGGCCAGAGCATCCAAGACATTGCTCAAGGGGCGCGGTGCAACTTTGAAATAGTCCTCCGGATATACTACTTGCGCCATGGCTTCGACATGTATAACACGTGGGCGTTCTTCTTCCTGACCAACCTCTGCTTCCTGGCCATCGGCGAGCTACATGCCAGCATCGAGGCCGGAAGTGATGAGGCGGACGCCACGCGTTCCACACTTATCCTAGCGTCCAAGGGCATGAGTACCCAGGCGCGGTGCTACTACCTGGCCGAAGCTATGCTCCGCACCGTCTGCATGCAGATGGACTCCGGGGACGTGCTGCTCCTGGGACAGTACACCAGCTTCCAGGACCTCCATGACCCTCAGGCAACGGCGCAGCGGCTGAACATCGTTAAGTCAGGGTGGCAGCAAAACATGGCCTTAAGAGAAAAGGCAGGTATAAGGGAGATGAGTACTGTGGATGGGAGTGAGGAGGAGAGTGAGGAGGAGAGAGTACCCTGATAACAATAGAGGCGGCTATATACCCAGAGCCAATAAGAGAAATCTATCAGTATATAAAGAGCTGTGCCATGTATATACAGTTGTGCTTACCTATAACAACTAACTCTAGTAGTTTAGTTAAATTCCCAGTTGTAATGTCACAGTGCCTTTTCTGTGCCTTTTTATCAACGTTGGCCTATTAAAAACAAATCTTTTATCTAAGGGACAATCTCAACGATACGCCTCTTGAGATAGAGCGTGGAGTATGTTGAAACTGCCTATTGAGGACATAGCTGCCGTGAACGCCGATCACTGTGCCGCCCTCATACCGTGATATTTACGAATGAAGCTAATGACACTCATGTGTGGGCAAAGGAGTCATGATGCCCTTGTTCAAAGTGTAAATATCATATCACCGAAAACCTTATCTGATCGAAGCTAACGACAGTAGTTCAGAAGAAATTCTCGATGTAACCAACTGAGTGTATTTGTTTGGGGCGCTTGAAAATACTGTCAATAATACGGTACGGTTAATGCAGCATGCATGAAGTCCTTTCGATTCAAGAACTATAAAGCCAGAGTAAATTCTCAACTAATTGATCAATTGTAGAAAGGTCATTCAACTCATTGCAGCCTACCTTGAATCGCAACACACCCCTAGCGTCCAAATGCTACTCCCAATATGCGTCAAGCTATCTTTACCTTCCTGGCACTTGCGAATTTGGTTAGTACATGTCCTTTAGCTAAAAAGCCCCGCAAAGGAAATTCTGCTTCTCGTCGTACTCGAAGTTGCATTACTCTCTCTCCTTTCAGCCCTAGACCTTGTCTCCAACCTCTCTAACTCTACTGCAGGGTCAAGAGACAGGAGCTTGTTGACTGTTTTGGTCGACGAAAGCCTTTGAAGTTCCTTCCTCGCTGTATTTCCATCAATATCCTCTCGGTCAGGGTCAGCACCTTTGACACGCAGGCGTAGAATCATCCTATCTTTGCTCGCGGACGGTATACATGTCGAGAAAGCTAATATTGGACAGCGTTCTGTCTTATCCGCTATATTCACGTCCGCTCCAGCGTTAATGAACTCTCTCATCATTTTCAAGTTACCCTGCGCACATGCCATATACAGAGCTGTCTTACCGTAAATATCGCGTGAATTAACATCGACCAGAGAAGAGGCTTCATGGCTGTTGCGCTCAACATGCGTGAGACTCGAGCGATGTCTTGATCTGTTCAGACCATCAAGGAGCAGTCCCAATACCTCGGGATCACGACACCTGTGAAACGGTGTACGGTCTTCTGAGTCTCGAACATGTAGGAGGGATGGCATATTCAGAAGGTTTGGAATGAGATGCGTGTTGGACTTGTCGACAGCTAAGAGAAGCGCGGTATCACCACTCAAATTCTTGAGAACCAAGAGGTCATTTGCAATCAGCTTCGAAAGTATGTTGACGTCGGTAACTCCTTCTAGGGCAGCTTCATGTAAGGCACTGTTGCCCTTGGAGTTTAGTTGACGCGTAAATACCAGGTGGTCACCTTCAATCAACACGCCGAATCCTTTCAGTCTGCACCATTCGGCGGCCGTCTCCAGATCACCAGCAACCTTTGTCGGGTCACGTCCCAATTGTCTAACAAGTCTCTGCCTTAGAGCAATCGCGTTTTGGGGATGGCCTCGTATCTCATAGATTTGGCAGATCTGCTTTGAAACCTCTGCAATCTCAGGACAATCGGTCTCTGCGCCATCCCGCAGATAGCCGTTCAGTAAAGCGAGACGAAGCCAATCCACCGCTGGCTCCCACACTTTCAGAGTGAAATACATCTTGCCAACGCTCAGCCATATATCCTGCTGCTCGATGTCTTTGCAATCTATACAAGGAACGACATGATCTCTGAGGTAGTCTTGTGCCCTTGTTCCAAAGACGTTGTGCTTTTCTGTTGACTTCGAAAGCAGTTGAACATATCGCTCTTGGAGAGGGAACATCTTTTTGAAGGATATAGACAGTCCTCTGGCTTCATACAACTCCTTTTTCAGGTGGATAGCTTCCAGTTGAACGATCGCTGCGATAACAGTGTTTTCCAGGTCTACGAGTTGGTCGACTTGATGTAAAGTGGCTTGAAGTCGATATTCCCGTTCCTCTGCACTTACAGTGTCTATATTTGTCGTGGGAGGTGTGTCTTGAATCATGTCCCATTCCGTCTCGTTAGGCGCCAAAGTGTCGCCATCCGAAGGGTCAAGCTCCCGAAGGGCGATTTGCGTCGCGAAGTTCTCTGCAGACTCCAGCCACCCTTTCGGTTCCACCTCGGTGCCGTTAGAAGACCCTGGGACTTGTGCTGTCTTATGACTGGCATGCCCATTCCCGAGGACTTTCTGGACATCGCTCATATTATGATCATTAACCCTGGCCACATGTTAGACTGTTAATGTCATCGTTGGAAGCTATCTACTTACGCCTTGATCAAGTCGCAGTTCACAGAAATGAAGTTAATGTGGCGTTCGATCCACTTGAAGAGCTCCTCATTTCTCCTCCAATTCATTGCGGAAGCCAGTTTAACTTTACTTCTCAGCGATAGTCTTGTGTTCGACCCACTGTTTACAAGAGTCGGCTTCTCGAGATTTTTCTGTAGCTCTTGGAGGTCCTTGTGGAAGAGACTGAGCTGATTGCTGATCACCTCGTAGTGCTTGCCCTCCGGCGATCCTTCATTCAAAGCCGAGGCACGCCTCTGTAGGAGTGTTACTTCGAATTGCTCCGCTATCTGGTGTAGCGAAATGCTCGTCTGGTTCCATCTGTCGAGGGTTTCTTTCGAGTGCTTTATTTTGGTTATGCAAATGTCGATGACCTTGCACGTCCCTGCAATAGCCTGTGCAATGGCGATTGTACCGGCGATGCCCTCAAGAGGTTCCATCGTGATGTGTTTGACGTTCGTCGTCCTGCACAATACGAACCCTCTCGATCTTCCGATAACACATAGGACGTGGGCGTCTGGGGCTATGAATGCAATCCCCTATTTTACTGCTGCTCTGCTTGGCTCACCACTGTCACTCCCCATCAATATCTGCATTGGCCGTCGTGGTGCCCTCACCGTTTTCGCCTTGTTGATCATTGCGAGCTCTATTGGCTCTGCATTCTGTCAGTCATGGGTCGAGCTACTACTGGTGAGAGTTATCGCCGGTGTTGGTATGTAGCTTACCAGTCCGGAATCGCGATCCTGTACTAATAGAACTCTAGCAATGGGCATAAAGGCTGTTAGTGCTCCTGTATTGGCCTCTGAAACAGCAGTCCGGTTCTGGAGAGGCTCTATAGTACTGGCCTGGCAACTCTGGTATGGTGCCTTCATCTCGGTTGATCTACTTCTTCTAATCAACCTAGGGTTGCATGCGGTATCCTCATGGGTTCTGTCATCAATATAGCAATCGCTAATGCTACTGAATACCTCGAGGGAAAGGAGAACCGTTCAAGATTAGCCCTTCGTCTCATTCTCGGTGCCCCAGCAGTCCCAGCATTCTTCCTACTCATTGCGGTCGCCATGTGTTATGAGAGTCCACGATACTACTTGCGTGCCGACACACCCGGGTACAGCATCGATCGTGCTTTCAGTATTCTGCTCAAGATCAGATCTCATCGTGTATGTTCCCATCTAGCTTATTCCTTCGGTAATGCTGATACGATATGTTTAGCTTTTGGCCTTGCGTGACCTTATCCTCATCTGGTGGCCTAACAGACCCCATAGACCAGACCCTGACCAGACAAGTCTCGACGGGAACAGGCATGGCGGGTTGACATATATAGGGCGCGTGGTAGCATCACTGAGCCTTTCAAAGACCCAGTACTCAACCCTTTTTAAAAAGAGATTCTTGAAAAATGCGGTATACAGCACCTGTATTGTCTCACTGGCACAGCAGCTCTGCGGCGGTATGTTAGAGAGGCATTGTACAGAAACTCAACTAACGCTTTTAGTTAACGTCTTTGCCTTTTACTCCAACAAAATGTTCAGCGGTGCGGGCGACAACCTTAAGGCAACTCTAGCATACAGCATTGGGTTCGGTACGTGTTTGCATGAACTTAATGCATCGAAACTGAAGTCCCAAAACTAAGTCCAATTTCTAGGTGGTGTAAACTTTCTGTTCGGACTCCTTGCCATGAGGTACATAACTATGCCTATCCCTATCCTTTTTGTACTAACGTTTCAAAGGTCAATTGACACGTTGGGCCGCAGACGCTGGCTGCTGTCTACACTTCCATTAATGAGCTTGTTTCTTATGGCGGCAGCTATCGCATACAATGATCAATCCTCCCAGCATGTAGAGGCGCGAGACATAGTCGGTACAGTCTTTGTATACTGTCAGTCCACGGACTTGGGATTGGAGAGCTGTGTTGACTAGTCGCAGGTTTTGTGGCTGCTTATGCCCCTGGTCTGGGTCAGTAACGAGTGTATCTACATGAGGGTGAGAACTAACAATGCTTAGGTCCGATCCCGTTCACATTAGCTTCTGAAAGGTAGCTACTCCTCTCCTTTACTTGGGAAAATGCAGCAACACTAACGTCATCAAGCTTTCCTTCCTCTCATCGCGAAGCAGTAAGTTGACGTGTTTATAATATCATTCTGTCCTAACACTGTCCAGGGTGCTTCGGTAGCAATTACTATGAATCTGTTCTTTGCTGGCCTGCTCTCGATCTTGCTGCCGGAGATTTATGATGCCTTGTATGCACGAGGGACCCTCGGCGTTTTCTCTGTTCTTAACGTCGTCGCATTCATCCTCGTACTCTTTTTGATTGAAGAGACTAGCAGCCGAAGCTTAGAAGATCTTGAGAAGGTCTATGACCGCCCCAAAGCTGTTCTGATAAGTTGGGTATGGCGGGTGCAGATACCATACTTCGTACATAAGCGCATTCTCTGGAGACGGGATATTGATCAACCTGTGCCTTATGAGAGCTATAGTACAGAGGCATACATAGATGAGTCGGAACAGGAAATGGTAGTTGTTGGAGAAGCACGACAAGTCTAGGTCTAGATATAGACTTTAAAGTTCGTTAATAAGGTCTTTAACTTACCGCAGGATGTAGAGTCTTCATGAGCTCTTCAGATGGCAACGGGATTTCTTGTTGAACACGCCATACTCTTGAACAGCCCAGTATTACTGCACTATTCAGACCGTCGTAACTGATGTTCATTCTCGAAAGAGATATGGTATATCTACAGAGTGCTAAGTCTGTATTGCACGTTCTAGACCACGCAGAGGAAGGATATACACAACCAAGTTTCACAAAAGAAAATGCAATCCTTATACCCTAAAGCTGTATAGAAGAAACAACTACCTCGGAGCTGTGGGTCCAATCCCGGTAACATCAGCCCTTTAAGTCTCTTTGCAGCAGTTAACTATACTAAGATACCACAGGATGGAGTGTTGATAGACGCAGACTACAACCTTGCTAATAGACTGTACTAGCCCTATTGTACTTTCCAATGATATACACCCCTCTTAGTGAAATAATAAATAAAGCCAGGCTGATAATCTCTAAGACAATAACAGCTAGACCAGCACCAAATGTATAGGACTATAACAGTAGTTATTAGTAATTACTAAACATATAAGAGAAAGGGTTATCGTACTATTTCTATGCATAAACTTTCCCAAGGGATATAGCTCTGTTGAGATCTGTTCTGGCATGACCAAGACCATAAGTCCCAGTGGCTGTTCTGAAGCACTGCTTTATCGATAATCAAGTAAACAGTTGCAGCAACCCAGCCTGCGATGACAACACCAGAGCTAGCCAGTATAGCACCTGTATGTAACCAGCCGTCGCGCAATGATCGAGGCTATCGTAACGTTAGAATGTTGCTAAAGGGCTCTGATACTCTTGTTATTTACTTACCAAAATAAGACGAGTTGCTATAGCTACTGTTTGTACCAAAGAAGCGAATATTGCGATTGCTAGCATCAACCAAGCTGAAAGCATCTTGACCGAAGACCATTGAGTCCTCGTCCAGTCGTCTCCTTTTCTGTTTACAGATTCATGTTCTCTCTCCCAAACGCTAAGTCCATGAATAAGTAAACCCAGAATGCTAAGATCCAGTAAAAGGATCAAGACACGCAAGCAGAGTCTGGCGGTGTCGAATTTACCCCGACGTTCATTCCGTAAATGGCGCCTCCTGAGGAGAACTGTTTGATCGGAATCCGGACAAAATGCCTTCTCAGCATAGCTATAGTCGACTTCATCATGAGGGTCAAATCGATTCGAGTATGACTCGTAGCCAAAGGGTGCAAGGTCCATGATGATTTGATGTTGTGTCTCTGATGTAAGGATGCTTGGCTCTGATTCTTGAAGTGGGATTGTGTGCGTGGGGTCGCTATCTTCTTATGCGCTGATATGGTCAGGTGAATTTGATGTTAAAGGTACCTTTGCAAATTTTTATTCAGTTACATTCCCGCCATCTCAGCCGCAATTCGGCAACACCGCCCCTTGAGTTTTGGTCCCTTGGATGGGCAATCATTTTACATCTAGATAATTGAAGTAAGCGGGCTACCAGCTCTCATGATACGATTGATCTCTTCTTACAACAGGTCTGCTGCATTTTGGTGCATACCGACCAATCCAGTTCATTCGGGGTAGCCGAAATTGCAGCATTAGCTCATTCAGCCAGACTTAACCGAGGTAGCTTCCAGCAAGGGAGGCCACAGCCCTATGAAGGAAATTCGCTTATCACGGAAGGTGAAAATTCTGTCAGCCTCGGTGGAACGCTTCATTGGTCAATTTGTAACTGGCGTGGCTGTGTCACTTACATCTTACAAGATGGTAACTAATGTAGAGAGTGCTGACTCCAGTTAAGCATAAGTGATAAATCACACCGCTTCCAAGCAAATAATGTCACTTCTTACGAGACGAGAAACAATGTTCATCAGAGGCAGGAGAGTACTGCAGATACGAAATCTTACTTCCCCACTTCCTATCATTTTTCCACCTCTGCCATAACAGCATGTGGACTTACTCAATTTAATACCGCAAGATTATGGTTACGTGTTACAGCCTAGCACTTCCACTCACGTAATGCAATTACCCTCACTTTCCCACTACTACTAACCTCTTAGCTACCTTATAATCATTAAAGATAAAACATTTAACTTTTGTAGCATTAAGTTTATATATAACGTGGTTGATAAGC